>JAYESA010000132.1:195000-287500 GCA_036927795.1 Iris macrosiphon | reverse complement strand
TCTTTGCTAGCAGTATAAATACCTTCAGTCCTTGGTCAAGTTTCTTTTGAGCCTTATTTCTTTAAGGATCCTTGTTAGTATGATCATTGGTGACTTACAATTAGGTCTGTGTCTTATATCAGTGTTGACTGAGTATGACTTATGAGTTTGTAAGTGTTTTTTAGTTGGATATGTGAGCAGTAGGCATCAATCTAGAGTTAACCCATAGCATAGTACCTTGTAGCAATAGTTATGTAATAGGTGCCATTATAGTTAGTATTGGTACTATAGGTAGAAGGAGGAGTATAGAGTATCAGTGATGGTTCCAAGAGTTAGTATCAGAGTCAGCATACCAGTCCTGGATAGTCATAAATTCATGTAGTTGGGTGATACATGTAAACAAGTAAGTATCAAGGAAATTGTATTAAAAATTAACGGAGCATGATATTCAATTTGATGGTTGATACTTGGGTGTGTCAAGAGTAAAGAAATATACATGCATAAAAGGTATTAATGAGTGTGCCATGGGTAGAAAAATATCAAGATGGATCATGCAAGGTATGAAGTATATCACAGACTAGTGTGACAGGCTGTAAAAGATTAAAGGGAGATATGTATACATCAATCGAGATATGGAACCATATGCCTGCCTTTGAGAGTGAAGTGAAACATGGGTGTTATAGAAAGTGCAAGTGATCGTGGGTTCTAGTGAGTGTGATGGGGTGATCTAATGATGAAGCTGGTGTTACCATACCAATAGTGCTAGTATTTCTATATCAAGGATTTGTTGAGAATTGTGCTAATAACAGTAAGTACTTCATGTGATAATATTAGATTGGTGTATCAGCTAATATGGATAGAAAATCATTTAGAAGTAATAGTACAAGTAATTCGGATAGTGCAAAATTTCAGTACACAGTTGAGGGTTGTAGACAATTGGTGCATTTGTGTGTACCTTGAGTATTAAGATTTTAAGTATTTATATGTATACTTAGATAGATGTGGATTTAAAATTTTAATTTGAAGAGTGAAAATGAATTTCAAAATTTAAGAATTTTGAGGAGTTAAGATTTTATGTTATTAAAATTTTTGGAGGATTAAAATTTAATTCAATAAACATAGTCAGAGCTATAAAGATTTTGAAAGTGATTAAAATTTTTATTTCAATATTTGAATATTTGATTTTGAGGAAAGTATATGCATTTTATTTTAAATTGTTCAAGATGTTAAATTTTGATGATTTTATTTTGAGGATAAAATTTTATGGTGGGTAAGAAATGTATACCAATATATGAGTAGATGAAGTGCATGTGTAAGGATCTGTTGGCTTGAGCATGCTGAGATGGCACTGCAAACAGACTTGGGTGTCCATCTAGAGTTGTATTAGAATGAGTAGTACTTAGTATGGTGTGTTGCACTTGGTGTGCACTTGAGTGATAAGAACAACTAGTATAAACAATTTCAGTAGGTAAGAGAGCTAGCAGTGAGTATGCTTGTAGTAGGAACAGTAGTACCTAAAGGGATAGAGGTATCAAACTTTGGATGCATCAAGAGTTGTATTAGTGTTGAATTCAAATTTTGGGATAAGATTTTTAAATTTTATAAATATGCATTGATTGGATTTCAATTAAGGATTGGATAGTAAATTTTGTATTTAGTGATTTACATAAATTTTTAGAGGAGATTGTGATAAGAATGGAATTTAATTTTTAAATTTGAAGATTTGCAGGAATATGATACTTATAGAATTCTGAAAGAAATTGTGAAATAACAATATGGATTACTTCATGATTATATGGTTTGATGAATTTAAATTTTAATGAAAAATAATATAATGAATAAATACAACTATTGAGGATCTTAAATTTCGAGGACAAAATTCTTTTAAAGAGAGTAGACTTGTCACTACCACATCCTAAAAATCAGGGTATTTTTGTCATTTTATATATTATTAATATTGTGTGTAGTTATTTTAAATAATTGCATGATATGTATGTATGTATGTATATATATATATATATATATATATATATATATATATATATATATATATATATATATTATATAGTGTTCTCTAATGTTTGAGCTAGTAGACTAGACCTAGAAGCCCACTAGATGAAGCCCTCACCGAAATGTAGGATTGTGGATTTAATTTGTATTATTTTAGGATTTATTATTTAGGGTTATATTAATTATCGTGATTTTATTTAATTGTTACGCCTTACCGTTGCTTCGATATTTGGAGCGCTACCCTAGCTTTTGCCTTCCAACAAATTTTACAACCTTGTCCTAGATGTGCCCGTCTACCATTCTGACCTTTGTGTAACTTATAATTATGCTCTCTTGTGCTTCATTTTAGCCGCACAATATTCGTCGCGGACGTTTATTTTAATTCTAAATAAAATCTAACTTTGTATCCTTGTGCGTTCCAATCAAAATTGGAGACACAATCTCGACCCATTTTGAGCAATCCAAATTATGACAATATTCTATTCTGAGTCTTCTACATTCATGACTCTTCTGTCCCACTTAATTTTAGCCCCATGTACTTCTAATTAATTTTAGAACACCTATTTCATTTATTTTAATTAAATTAAACTATAAACCTAACTTTGTGCAATTTTCTAATTGTTGGGCACTTTTATGCAAAAGTGCATTAAGGTGTCCACCCCGTTGGTCACCACACGTGAATAAACCCATTTCTCCTTCATGTATATTTTTTCATAATTTTTGGGAGTGTGTAATTCAACATCAACCTCCTTAAACCATGGCCCTCCAAACTTTGAACCGAATGCAATCCTAGCCATCCATTTTGAATATAGGAAATCATAGCCCTTGAAATCCTACATGAGAACCCTTTTCCAAATGTTGACCAAGTTAAACTTTTCTAGGTCAAACCAACCCCCTTACATATGTACATATATATATATTATTTTTCCTTTATTTTTTTCTTTTATTTTTCTTATTCCCAAACCCATAGCACAACCGATCTCCATCCCTTTCCTCAACCCGAGTTCGGCCATCCTCCCTCAGCAACCCGCCGGAGTCCCTTCACACACGACCGAAGACTCCTCTACACGACCAACCCGCTGCCCTCGACCGCTGGACGACCCCCCTAGCTGAACCCGCTGGACCCGCAGCCGACTGCTACTCGACCGGATCTTCTTTATCTCTGCCTCCTTCCCCGACCGTCCCGGAGCTCCTCCGCCATTCACGACTTTCTACCGCCTTCCTTCGACATCCTGATGCCTGAACCGCTGCACCCCCGCTGAACCTCGTCGAGCCACCTCATTAACCGGAACCGCTACTATCTCGACGACCTTCCTCACCCGCCTTCATCTCCCTGTTGCACTCGTCGACTCATGACTGTCGACCCCGCTGCACCCAGAAGCCCTCCGGAGTCCCGAACTGAGTATGAAGCCGACGAAGGCCACGACCCCATCGAGTCTCCACTGCACAACAGCTACCATCCATCCTCCATACCGACCTCGACAAGCCTCCGGTGATCTCCTCCTTCCTGCTTCCCTTCACCTGAATACTCTACACCACCACCACCAGCCCCATCAACGAAGACAGCCCCCGACGTCCCCTGTCGAGCTCGCCTGAGCGTTCTCCTACTCCGGTCATCACCTTAACTATCATCATCATCATCGCCTTCACCATTATCATCACCAATACCTTCACCCTAATCGTCATCAACACCATTGTTATCGTCGTCATAATTATCGTCATCAACATCGCCGTCACCGTCGAACCCGTGCTTGCCCGCGCAGGTTCGTACCTGGCCCCCCTCCTTCATGATTTTATATACGTATGTGTATATGTATTCAAATAGGTATGTATGTATGTACGTATTAGTATTAGTATATGTATATGTATAATATGAATATTGCTATATATATATATATATATATATATATATATATATATATATATATATATATATATATATATATATATATATATATATATATATATATACCAATTATATATATATATATATAATTGGTATATATATATATATATATATATATATATATACCAATTATATATATATATATATATATATATAAAAAGTATATTATCTCAATTAGTATGTACGTATTAGTATATGTATTCCATTAGTATAGGCTTGACATGTATATAATTGGTATATATATATATATATATATACATATATATATATATATATATATATATATATATATATATATATATATAGTATATGAATTCAATTAGTTTATATACAATATATATATTGCATATGTAATTAATTAGTGTATATATATTATGAGTATTAATGTTATTGCTAGATAATAATATGTATATTTATATATGTACCCGAGTGTGATTACGGATACCCCGTAGTTACATTGACCTGTGACCATGTAATATGTTAGCAGACTGCCATATGTACACCGACGTACTGGCAAGACCCGTATCATTGACTGTCTGTTATGCACAACATTGCAGACGCGACACCCGTACAATTAGACGCACACTTGACCCTAGTTGACCAGTGTCATACCTAGCCATGCCCTGAGTTCAATGTATTTATGATTGTGTGTTAGTGTAATTTCTGATACAATATTGTATTATATGATGTCTATAGGATTGTTGGTTGTTCAGACAAGACTTCGGAATTAGGTTATTAGTATTGCCAGTAGCAGGACCCCAGACGAGTACATTCTTTGACAGTTTTCATTATGTTGATTATCTCTATGATTCTAGTTGTATAGAGTACATGATTATGACACTGTTGTATACATGAGTTGGCATCATCGAGACCTGTCACGAGGAGTCGTGATTGGAATCCATCGTGCTAGCTGGGAAAATGGGGAAATATTACTAGATTATGTGATCATACCCAACTCTACATGAATCATAGCTCACCCACAACCTCACGTCGGTGTAGCCTGACCATTACATGCCTCATAGCCTGTTATGTATGATTAGCCTTACTATTGCTTGCATCATAGCTATCCGGATGGTTAGCCTGACCTTACATGAATCATAGCTAGTAATACATAGCAAGCCTGATCAGTCCCAAGCCGATTATATGATATGCTAATGTTTCACACACTTAGCTAGATGTTCTTGACATATATCTATAGTATATTGATCTAGCATTCCTTATGTTCTAGTCATGGTTTAGCATTCACTTATATACCAATTTATTGTTCTAGCGTGTACTTGTATTCTTGTTTATTGCTAATTGTACCATTGATATGACATATGCGCTCCATTATTTCTATTTCCAGTATATTCATGCTCGTTAGTATTTCTTATTGCCAGTATTTACATCTATCTTGTATTTCTTTACACTATATTATAGTTTTTGTCAATATACATGGAACTGCTGTTAGTGCTTGTACTTTGCTCCAATCCTGACTGGATATTTTTTCCAGACTGTGACATAGAGGACTTGTTTCCAACATACTTGGAGATTTGGATGTTATTGATTGCAGGTTAGACTATTTATTGTTGTTTAGACTTATCTTGTATTTTATTTATTTTCTTCGATATCTCATCGTGTTCTAATTTATGTGATTGAATATTCCATATTATATTGTGATATCTGTGTCTCCTTATAGAGTTGGATATTCGTGAGAGATTGTTTAGATAGTATCATGACCTAGACATCGTTCTACCGCCGATGCTGCATCGTAGGCTGGACGTACCCACGCACTCGTACCCCAAATTTTGAGTGTGGGTCGTGACAGGCGAGACCACCTGCAGTACAGCTGAGGGGACCACTTCTGACCCAGCAGCGTTATGTCCAATATCAGTATTAGGGAGGTGCACATCAGGGATGAACGTTTGCTATGACCGTCAAGGAGGACGAGCTCACCAGAGATGTCATCGCAGGTTCTATTCTTCTTGATTCCATTCCAGCTTTAGCTTTGTTTGATAGTGGTGCTTCCCATAGTTTTGTATCTATTTCTTTTGCTATGAAGCATGGTTTGGTAGCTGAGTCTTTGCTTAGGCTTGCAAGATCATGATCGGGGGAGGCATTATCCTGGTTAATAATATTTGAAAGGATCGCAAATTTACTCTAGGAGGTCGGGAGTTGAGTACGTGTCTACTTGTAATGCCACTTTTGAGCTACGACCTTGTACTCGGGATGGATTGGTTGAGTTGGCACCGTGCTAGTATAGATTATAGAGGAGGTAGAGTTTTGTTTGATCTTCCAGAAGAGCCAGAGTTCGAGTTTTCTAGAGGAGCTGCAGAGAAAGGAGAAGGCTTTATTTGTGGAGCTATGGTGGAAGATAAGTAGTTGCCGCATCCGTTGATAGCAGAGTTCTTAGATGTGTTTCCTGAGGAATTGCCTGGATTGCCGCCAGATCGAGATATTTAATTCTCTATAGACTTGGTGCCAGGTGCAGAACCAAATTTGCAGCAAGTCTATAGAGTAAACAATAGTGAGCTGGTCGAGCTGAAGAAGCAGGTGGACGAATTACAGGATAAGGGATTTATCAGATCAAGTTCTTCACCGTGGGAAGCCCCGGTATTGTTTGTACCGAATAAAGATGGATCGGTGCGCATGTGCATTGATTATAGGGTATTGAATAATCTCACTATCAAGAATAAGTACCCTTTGCCATGGATTGATGATCTGTTCGATCAGTTGAGTGGTGCCAAGGTATTTTCTAAGATAAACTTGAGATCAGGCTACCACCAGGTGAAAGTGAAGCCGGATGACATACCGAAGACTGCTTTTAGAACTCGGTATGGTCAGTACAAGTTTATGGTGATGCCATTTGGGTTGACTAATGCACCGGCGGTATTTATGAACTTGATGAACAAGGTGTTCCATCAGTACCTTGACAAGTTCGTGGTGGTGTTCATCGACCACATACTCATATACTCGAAGACACCGGAGGAGCACGAGAGGCATTTGCGGATTGCGTTTGAGGTGCTAAGGAAGGAGAAGCTGTATGGGAAGTTGTCCAAGTGTGAGTTCTTCCTGGACAAGATGGAGTTCTTGGGCATATTGTGACTGGTGATGGTATTTTAGTGGATCCGAAGAAGATCACAGCAGTGGAGTCTTGGAAGACCCCGAGTTCGGTAGCAGAAATCAGGAGTTTCTTGGGATTGGCAGGCTACTACAGGAAGTTTGTGCAGAATTTTTTGAGGATTGCCGAGCTGATGACCAGACTCAAGGATATATAGTTTGTTTGGATGGAGGATTGCTAGGTTGCTTTTGAGGAATTGAAGAAGTGGTTGACGTCTGCTCCTATTTTGATGTTGTCATCAGGGTCTGGAGGTTTCACTATTTATAGTGATACATCGGGGAAATATTTGGATTGTGTTCTTTAGCAGAATAAGAAGGTGATTGCCTATGCATCCTGATAATTGCGTCCTCATAAAAAAACTATCCTAGCCATGATTTAGAGTTGGCAGCAGTCATCTTCGCCCTGAAGTTGTAGAAATACTATTTTACGAAGATCGTATGGAGATCTTCACAGACCACAATAGCTTGAAGTACGTTCACACAAAAGGAGTTGAACATGAGACAGTGTCGGTGGTTAGAACTGATGAAGGATTTTGATATATCTTTGTAGTATCATCCTGGGAAAGCTAATGTAGTTGCCGATACTTTGAGCAGGTATCCGGTAGCTATGTTCTTGAGGCATGATCGATATTTGTTGGAGGACTTGGAGAGCTTGGGCATTGAGGTGGTACTTCCTGGTTTGGCTATGCAGATGTAGGGATTCAGATACATTCAGAGTTGATGGACAGGATCAAGGCAGTCCAGTATGATGATGTATCTCTAAGAAGCATCAGAGCTCAGGTGAGAGCAGGATTGGAGAATGATTTCACCATTGCTGAGGATGGTTCTTTGTGGCATGAAGTTAGATTGTGTGTGTCTAGTGGGAAGCTGCGTGAGGAGGTGTTATAGGAAGCGCATCGCTCTCAATATTCTATATATCCTGGTGCCAACAAGATATATTAGGATATGCGAGAGTGTGTGTGGTGGTATGGCATGAAGAGAGAAGTGGCACAGTTTGTATCCAGATGCTTAGTGTGCTAGCAGATGAAAGCCGAGAGGTAGAGGCCAGGAGGTTTACTTCAGCCATTACCCATTCCAGAGTGGAAGTGGGAGCACATTACTATGGATTTTGTGTCCGGACTTCCACGATCTCCAGGAGGGAAAGACGCGATTTGGATCATCGTTGATAGGTTGACCAAGTCAGCCCACTTTTTGCCTTTCAAAGTGGATTTGTCTATGAAGAAGCTGGCAGAGATGTATGTAAGGCAGATCGTCAGGATACATGGAGTTTCCGTCAGCATAGTCTCAAATTGGGATAGTCGTTTCACTTATCATTTCTGGAGGAGTTTGCAGGCGAGTTTGGGCACTCAGCTCAAGTTCAGTACTGCATATCATCCCCAGACAGATGGACAGTTAGAGAAGACTATTCAGACTCTCGAGGATATATTGCGCACTTGTGTACTAGATTTTGAGGGTTCATGGAAGGACCATCTCTATTTGGTAGAGTTTGCTTACAACAATAGCTACCAGGCTAGTATAGAGATGTCACCTTTTGAAGCTCTGTACGGTCGGAGATATCGTACTCCCTTGTCATGGGACGATGTTGGAGAGAGAGTTTTGCTTGGGCCAGAGATGGTTGTAGATGCAGCGGAGAAGATTCAGTTGATCAGAGACAGACTTCAAGTGGCGCAGGACAGACATAAGCATTGGGTCGATAGCCATCGGAGACCTTTAGAATTTGAGATATAGTTTTAAATTTTCATTTTGTGCTTGTTATTGGTTGTTTGTTATAGATTAAGTTCTTAAGATTGTATTTTGTTCTAGGTGGGTGGTTTGGTGTTTCTGAGGATTTCTCTGACACGAGGCACGATTTGCTTCGGTGGAGGCGGAAAGCTTAGTCCATGATTCATCGGACCTTTCACTATTCTTGAAAGGGTCGGTGTAGTTGCTTATAGACTAGACTTGCCACCTGTATTAGAGGGAGTGCACAACGTGTTTCGCGTGTCGCAGTTGAGATGGTACATGGCAAATCCTAGTCATGTATTGGATCACTCGAAGATAGAGGTGGGCCCTACTCTTAGCTATCCAGAGCAGCCAGTTGAGATTCTGGATCAGAGAGAGAAGGTGTTGAGGAACCAGACTATTCCTTTGGTACGCGCCGCATGGAGACATCACTCTCCAGGGGAGTCTACCTGGGAGAGAGAGAGAGGATGAAATGCGAGAGCGTTATCCATATTTGTTTGTGCCTTGAGGTATATTCTTTCCTAATTATGTTCTATTGTTAGGTTCTATTATTTTCTGGAGGTAGGTTTCGCCTTTGAATTTGGAGGATAAAATTATTTTAAGGAGGGTAGACTTGTCACTACCACATTTTCTAAGAAATAGTATTTTAGTAATTTTATAATTAATTAAATATTGTGCATGTTAGATAATTATTTATTGTATTATTTAATTATTGTTAGATGCTATTTATTTATTTTGGACTTGTGTAGTGGACCTAACTAGTTTAGTTTAGACTCATGGACCAACATGTATTAATTGTTAGAATTGAGCCCAACTAGAAGCCCATTGATTAGGAGGATGATTAATTTAATTAAACCATTAGACTAGAAGCTTTCCTCCTTAATTATTTCTTCATGAGTGGCCCCAAGGGGTATAATAGACATTACATAGTGACTTGAGGAAGGGGTAAGGGGGGCCGGCCTATATGAGAAGGGGAGAAAGTTTCTCTCTCCTCTTTTCATTTAAAATCTAGATCTAGAATTTTTTTCAACCAAATTCCTTCATTCTACATCATTTTCCCTACCAAAGTTTACCCCAATTTCTTTTCAAATCACTATTGGAGACTAGTAGATCAAGGATCTAGACGGAGGAAGCAAGGATCTACAAAGAGGAGCAAGGATCTACAAGTTGGAGGCCAATTTCATCACATTTGGAGGTTTCATTAGGAATCCATCTCCCAATAGGTATAATTCAGTTTTCCCCCTTAATTTAGGTTCAAAATCTGAGAATTAACCCTGAAAAATCAACCCATATGCATAGGCTACCCATAAGATTTGGTTTTGAGTTCATAGGAGGCATATTGAGAAAGTTATGGTACTTTTTGTGTCAATTTGGGAGAATTTTGAGATTGACATTTATTGTGTGTGTCAATTGGTCCTATAGATCAATTTGGTACATGCTTGTGTGTTTGGGGCTAGTGTCGTATCCAAAATTGGGTACGTGTAGGTCGTATTCCAACAATTTGGTGATACGTGTTGATTTGGGATTTTTCCTCCGACACGGGACTTTGTGCATGTCACATTTTGATACGGACACGTATATTTGTGTTTGACTCTTCGTATTATTCATAGATAATATATCAGACTTGCTCGTGTCCTTCGGGGTACGTTTGGATATGTGATGGACTCGTGTCGCAAGCGTATCCTAGATCTAGTGGGATACGGGTGTGATACACTCCACGTGTTTGTGCAATTTATTTCTAGATCTACTTTCCCATTGTTCTTAGTCCTTTTTTTGATATGTAATTATATGCATGCATATATTTATATATTGTTATGTATATATATATATATATATATATATATATATATATATATATACTACTATATATATATATATTTATATATATATATATTTATATGTTAGTGTGTCATATATCTATTAATTATAGTAGTATATATATATATATATATATATATATATATATATATATATATTAGTATATATATGTATTGTATATGTTATGTGTATATATATGTCATCTACATATTTGTATGTTATGTATATATATATATATATATATATATATATATATATATATATATATATATATATATATATACTTGCATGATTATATATCTACGTGTACGTATATGTGATATTACATATATATATATGTTACTATATAATGTGTATGTTATACTATATATATTATTGTGGATACATATATATGTATATAGAGGAGTGTATATATATATATATATAGTTGTAGTTATATATATGAGTATATATATTAAGTGTTAGTATAAGTGAGGGAGAGAGGGAGCAGCAGAATCAGCAACAACAACACCAGCGTTTCAGTAACAGCAATAACAATATTTCAACGCCAGCAGCAGCAACAGCATTGGCGACAGCAGCTTCAGCGATGACAACATCAGCAGCCTTCAGCGACAGCAGCAGCAACAGTATTAGAAATAGCAGCAGGAACTGTAGCAATAGCAGCAGTATCCACAGCTTTTAGCGATGACAACAGCGGCTTTTCAGCGACAGTTTTGCGGTATAGTTATATATTATGTATTATTTATAAATAATATATATATATATATATATATATATATGGTATTGGTGTATATATATATTTCTAATTGGTATTTATGCTTTGGTATACTATATTTGTAATAGTTAGTTGTTAGCATGTAGTTATTAATTGGTAGTTAGTATATATATGAAGTTTTGGCAATTACCTTGAAATACCAAGGTAAGTATCAAGCTATTTAGGGATACCCAAGGTATTGGGTTTGTGTATCGAGATTGAGGTTTAGTTATGTGATACCAAGTTGGTTCAAAACCAAGGTATCCATTTAATATTTATAATTAGGATTTTATATATTTAATATTGTTTGATATGCATATGTGATATTTATCTATTGTTTGCATATCCTGAGATACGGTATCATAGTATCCTAAGTTTTAGCTTGTATGACCTAGATTCATAGTGTTTGAACCCAACATCCTTGAGATAGAATCATGCAACTGACACCAAGAACCTCTAACACAACCATAGGTTTAATGATGTATCCCAAGTTTGATACCTCTATCCCTTTAGGTACCACAGTTTCTTCTACAAGCACACCCACTACTAGCTCTCTTACCTACTGTAATTATTTATACTAGTTCTTATCACTCAAGTGCACACCTAGTGCAACACACTACACCAAGTACTACTTTCTCTAATACAACTCTAGATGGACACCCAAGTTAGTTTGTAGTGCCATCTCAAGCATGCTCAAGCAAACAGATCCTTACACATGCACATCATCTACTCATATACTGATATACATTTCTTACACACAATAAAATTTTATCCTCAAATAAAATCTTCAAAATTTAACTTCTCGAACAATTTAAATAAAATGCATATACTTTCCTCAAAAGTTAAATATTCAATATTGAACTAAAATTTTTTAATCACTTCCAAAAATTTTTATAGCTTTGACTATGTTTATTGAATTGAATTTGAAGCCTCACAAATTTTAATAACATAAAATCTCAACTCAAAAATTCTTAAAAATTAAAATTTATTTCCAATCTTCAAATTATAAATTTAAATCCACATCTATCTAAGTATACATATATATACTCACA
The DNA here is from genome assembly GCA_036927795.1 of Iris macrosiphon. Taxonomy (NCBI): domain Eukaryota; kingdom Viridiplantae; phylum Streptophyta; class Magnoliopsida; order Asparagales; family Iridaceae; genus Iris; species Iris macrosiphon. Next base: position 275,160 of record JAYESA010000132.1, on the reverse strand, counting down.
GTCTCTAACACACAAGATACACACAAATACACCAATTGTCTACAACCCTCAACTGTGTACTAAAATTTGCACTGCCCGGATTACTTGCACTATTACTCCCAAAAATTTTCTATCCATATTAACTGATACACCAATCTAATATTATCACACAAGGTACTTACTGTTACTAGCACAATTCTCAACTAATCCTTGATATAGAAACACTAGCACTCTTGGTATAGTAACACTAGCTTCATTATTAGATTACCTTATCATACTCACTAGAACTCATGATCACTTATACTTTCTATAATATATATGTTTTACTTCACTCTCAAAGGCAGGCATATGGTTCCATATCTCGATTGATGTACAAGTATGTTCCTTTAACCTTGTATAGACTGATACACTAATCAGTGATACACTTCATACCTTCCATGACCAATCTTGATATTTATCAACCCATGACACACTATTGGAATTTTTTAATACTCATGCTTCCACTTTCATGAACTTCCACACTGACACTCATCATCAACTGTGCATCCTGCACATAATATCTAGACATTCTTCCATCTATTGCTTCCAACACATCACTGGCCTCAATATCAGGTGATACTTCCATCAATAGTTATATATCGGTATACTCATATTAAACCACATATCAAGACCCTACTTCCATCTGTAACACAAGTCTCACTAGTTAGCACAATGTATTCGTATTCTCTCACACTCTCTTATACACTTGTGGGTACCCTCCTACCATGGCACACTCATTAGTACCCTTTATGCATATATATTTTTTTACTCTTGACACACCCAAGTAATCAACCATTTAAATTGAATATCATGCTCCATTAATTTTTAACATAATTTTTCTTGATACTTTATTATTTACATGGACCACCCAACTACATAAATTCATGACTATCCAGGACTGGCATGCTGACTCTGATACTAACTTCTGGAACCATCATGATACTCTTTACTCCTTCTACCTATAATACCAATACTAATTATAATGACAACTTATCATAGAACCATTGCTACAAGGTACTACGCTATGGGTTATCTCTAGATTGATGCCTATTGCTCACATGTCCAACCAAGAAATACTTACAGACTCACAAGACACACTCAGTCAACATTGATACAAGATACTGACCTAATTGTAAGTCACCAATTATCATACTAACAAGAAACCCTAATGGAAAGAAGCTCTATAAGGAACTAGACAAAGGACTGAAGGTATCTCTACGGTAATCAAAAGAAAATGATGGAACAAAGTCCTAGAATAATAGAAGTGGATAAGTATTGAGATGGTACTTTAAGAACCAATTTAAGATACAACCTGATAATCCTACACGTCTGTCCGAAATTATGACACTCAGAATTCTCGCCACGCCAGTGAGCATAGCTACGACAAACGATAGGTTCCATGACTAAGGTATGCAACTCTATAATCACGTCATCTAGAATCCTCACCATGCCAACCGGTATGGCTGCGAGAAACTCTAAATTTTATAACTAAGATATGTACATCCAAGGTCAGGTTCCTATGTTTCTGACACGCCAGCTAATGTGGCTGCGATAAATTCTAGGCTCCATAACCAAAGCAAATATTTTACCTTTCTCACTGTCCTCATCAACATATGTCATCAGATGATACCATAATTTAATCCATTAAATTCATCTCGATATAAAATCAAACTCAACAATGATACCAAGAATTAAATTTAACAACCGATCAACAAGAATCAAATTCAATAACAATAAGTGAGAACGGACGAAAATAAGAAAAAAGATTTAAATTGAAAATTATAATAAGATTCTCAAGGGTCATCCCAAGAATCTCTCAAAAATTTATGATTGAGTATCCTCTCTCATCCTAGTATCCTATGTCCTATATCCTATCGCAGGCACGTAGTAGTACAACTAAGACGTCGCACTACCACAACATCGCACTACTTGCAAAGCCTGACCTGCATGGGCCACCACTAAAAATGTGTCAGGACCCGCACCCAGAATTTGGGGCACGAGTTCGTGGGTACGTCCAGCCTACACCGCAACATCGGCGGTAGAACGGTGTCTAGGTCACAATACTAGCTAATCAATCTCACATGAATATCCAACTCCAAGAAGACATAGATATCACCATATAATATAGAATATACTCAATCATAGGACTAAAGCATGATGAGATATCGAAGAAAAATAAATGAAATACAAAACAAGTCTAAACAACAAAAATAGTCTAACCTGCAAACAATAACATCCAAGTCTCCAAGTATGCCAGAAATAAGTCGTCTAAGTCGCAGTCTAGAAAAATATTTCAAGTCAGGATGGAGCAAAGTACAAGCACTAACAGTAGTTCCATATATATTAACAAAAACTATAATACAGTGTAAAGAAATACAAGATGGATATAAATACTGGCAATAAGAAATACTGGAGATAATAAAATACTGGAAATAGAAATACTGGAGCATATGTCATCATCAATGGTACAACTAGCAATGAACAGAAATACAAGTGCATGCTAGAACAATGAACTGGAATATAAGTGTATTCTAGAACAATAACTAGAACATAGAGAAATGCTAGATCAATAACTAGAACATAGAGAAATGCTAGATCAATAACTAGAAATACATGTATATAATATCTAGCTAAGTGTGTGAAACATCAGCATATCATGTGATCGGCTTGGGACTGATCAGGCTTGCTATGTATGATTAGCTATGATTCATGTAAGGTCAGGCTAACCATCCAGTTAGCTATGATACAAGCAATAGTCAGGCTAATCATACATAACAGGCTATGAGACATGTTATGGTCAGGATGCATCGACGTGAGGTGTGGGTGAGCTAAGATTCATGTAGCGTTGGGTATGATCATATAATCTACTAATATCTCCCCGTCCCCAGCTAGCATGATGGATTCCAATCACGACTCCTCATGACAGGTCTCGATGATGCCAACTCGTGTATTCACAGTATCAGAATCATGTATGCTATACAACTAGAATCATAGAAATAATCAACAAAATAAAAACTGTCAGAGAATGTACTCGCCTGTGGTCCTCTGCTGGCAATACCAATATCCTATTTCTGAAGTCTTGTATGAATAATCCAATAGTCCTATAGACATTATTTAATAATAATACATCATCAGTCATTACACTAACACCCAATCACAAATATACTGAACTCAGAGACTATGCTAGGGGTGACACTGGTCAACTAGGAGGGTCAAGTGTGCGTCTAACTGCATGAGTGTCATGTCTGCAAATGCTGTGCAAAATCAGACAGTCAATTACTAACACATGTCTAGCCAGTATGTCAGTGTACACAAGGCAGTCAATTCACAAATATTTAGGGTCACATGGTCAATGTAAATACGGGATATCCATAATTAACACTTATGGTCTCATGCAATTATACGGGAAAATCCACAGTTAACCTAGGATCATACAGCATATATACACATTATTGTCATAACTAGTATTAGCATTTAATTTCCACCCAATATATATATATATATATATATATATATATATATATATATATATATATATATATATATATATATATATATATATATATATATATATATATATATATATATATACCAATTTACTTATTATACACATACGCGTATGCATACGCATACGCACATTAGTCATTAGGTTCACCGACACGGGTCTGAAATCAACCAACTAAACTTACCATGAAGCAATATGCTAACCTCTAACATTATTCACACATGCACATAAAATCATGAAGAGGGCAGCCTTGAACCTGCATGTTAGCGTGTACGTGCACGAGGTCGAGAGGATCGTGAAGGCGTTGCTCGGTCGATTGGGTGATCGACCGGATCGTGATGTCGCGGTGACGATGACGATAATGGTGATGAGGATGATGTTGATGATGATGGTGATGATGATGATGATGATGGTGATGATGATGATGATGATGATGATGATGATGGTGATGATGATGACTACCGGAGGAGGGGCTCGACGGTCAGGGAGGTTGCGCAGGCGGGGTCGTACTGGTGGTGCAGTGAACGGCTGAGGAGAGCTTAAGCGGTGGAGGAGGATGATGGGGCTGATGGGTCGGCGAGGATGACTGATGGAGGCGGTCGGTTGGTCGATCGTGCTCGGGTGTGAGACGGTTCAGGCGAGGGGAGTCGGGGCTCGGCTGTTTCTGTGGAGAAGGTCGGGAAGAAGATGATGGAAGGGGAGAAGGCTGGCAGCGGGGTCCGGCGAGGTGGAAGAGGAGGAAGAAGGGTCGGGGAAGACGCTGTGTAGTGGAGGAGATGGAATATTAGGTTTAGGTTTAGGGTTCGGTTTGGTTTGTTTGAAAGTGGATGGTAATGGTGATGTAGAAAAAATAATGGAGGAGTTTTGCATATAGGAGAGAGAGGGTTGATGGTGATACTAGCCTAGGGATTAGGGCCGGCCATGTGCCTCATTGGGATGGGGTTGGCATTGGGAAATAGTTTATAATGAGGGATTATATATATATATATATATATATATATATATATGAGAGGGTCTGTGGTGAGAATGTTGCTCCATTTGAATGGAGAAGATTAGACATGAAGTAAATTGTACAAACCAAAAAGGGGAGAGAGAGAAAATTGGACCGGTCAATGAGGGAGGGGTGATTCTTCATGTGTCTTGACCAATAGGATGGTGACACCTCATTGCACTTTTGCATAAAAGTCCTCAACAATTGTAAAATTGCACAAAAAGTAAGAATTTGGATTAAATAAGGGAAAACACCATGTTTGGTGTGATGTAGTAGACAAAAAGGGTGTGTGGTGTTTAGTATGAGTCTTGAGGGTGTGAATGGGGGTTTGGTTTGGTGTTGGGTCTAGTTTTGGGTTAAGTTGGGTCGTTATACCAATTTAATTAAAATTAATATAAATAGTGTTCTAAAATTAATTGGAAGTACATAGGGTTAAAATTAGGTGGGACACAAGTGTCATGGACGTAGAAGACTCAAAATAGAATTTTGTCATAATTTGGGTTGCACAAAACGGGTCAAGGTTGTGTCTCCAATTTTGATTGGAGCGCACAAAGATACAAAGTTAGATTTATTTGGAATTAAAAATAAACGTCCATAACGAATATTGTATGACTAAAATGAAGCACAAAAGAGCATATTTTTGGATTACACAAAGGTCAGAATGGAAGACAGGCACGTCTAGGACAAGGGTGTGAAATTTGTTGGAAGGCAAAAGCTAGTGTAGCGCTCCCAATATCGAAGCAACGGTAAGGCACAACAATTAAATAAAATCACAAAATAAATATAATCCCTAATATTTAATTCCAAAAATTACTAATTAAAATCTATAACCCTATAATTTGGTCAGGGGTTCATCTAGTGGGCTTCTAGGTCTAGTCTACTAGCTCATGCATTAAAGAACACTATACATATAACATATATATATACACATATCATGCAATTATTTAAAAATAAATACACATAATACTTATAATAAATAAAATGACAAAATTATCCCTATTTTTGAATGTGGTAGTGACACACTGAACACGATATGGGATAACATCTCTTGACACGATCCATATAGTACCAGTCCGTGTAACCACTGTGTCAGAATCAAGTATATAGTTCTAGATCATGTGATATATACACTATCATAAAATAAAAACTAACAAAGAAATGTACTTGCTCTGGTCCTGAGCAAAGGTGTCTCTCGATGCTTAAGCCGGTGTCACATAATCCTAAATAAGAAATATCATGTCATTTGGGTATAAGGAGGTGATAATAAGATAAAATAAGTCAAAATAGAATTTCTAGGCCATTTTTAGGTCATACTAGTCAAACTAGGTCAACTAGATTTATGTTCATAACTTGTAGGTATTAGCTACACTAGCTAATATTACTAAGGTATCTATATATACTAGCTAATAATCTAATTAGTTATATCTATTATTAGTAATACCTTAGCTTATCAACACTCACCTATATTCCATTGGTATCATGAATACCTTGGGTATCTAGTGATCATATCTTATAATTAGTATCTAGGATACCAACAATATACTTTAACTAGTTTCCCTACTCTTAGCCATAACTTAGCCTATCTAACACTTAACCAATACTCTACCCATTATCTTACATCTCAAAATTCCAGACCAGTGTATCACACTTACACAATAACTGATACACCCCTATTTACTCAACATACACACATAAATACCCTAACCTCACTGCCATAATGTGCACAACTGACACAATACCAACTTTGTACCAGATCCCTTCTTAATGTGTGATACACACTATGTTACTAATGTTTTATATGCTAGCTATTGCAGTTCCTATTAATACTAATAAGTGCACACAGTGCACTGATACCTATTTTTCTCACCAAATTTGCTGATACTGCTGTTGTTGTGCCTTCAAATAGCAGTGCACTTAGTGCACTGCTACTATTGTTGTTGCTTCTTAAACCAGAGCATCCCATCTCTGATACTTTCCTATCTTATTACACTAATATAACTCATCCGTTCGCCCTCCATTCCTCAATGATACCAAGTGGTATCAGTCATCTTCTTTCCTTATATCAGTCCACCCTAGTGGTTGACACTGATATATCTCAGTGTTTACCCCCGTCACCCCTCTAATATTAACATATACTGTAGTAACCGATACTTAAAGTATCAAACCCAATGTCTGATACACCCCACAATTATACTCGAGCAAGGTATCTATCTTCTATTGATCCTATCTAATGAATTGCTAATGAGTGATAACTCAATCCACTGTGATCCATGTGGTTACCGCTGATGTTGAAATTATAACAATGAGCTCCCCAACTGTAATTACCTAAATATCAGTGACTGATACTTGCCCCCATCCATTAAAATTTCCCACTGCTTGACTGTACAAGCACAAGTCTGTGCTTGAATTCCCCTTCCCTTACCTGATTTACTCGTAGCATACTCCCAATCCCACTGACTCACTGCTGATCACTCATACACCCGCACACAAAGAATATGACTACACATTGTAGTCCTCATAACACCCCCTCTTACTCATCAATTTATTTCCTAACACACCAACACATCACTGATCACTTCCACCCACTTGGTTGACTCCAACTGACACCTCACTACACAAGTGTATGCACACATACACCCACACCGTTAACGAGGACATGGTGGTCGCCGATGCCCTGTTCCACAGGTATCGGATGATGAAGTAGCGGTGTGATATTGTCCCTGCCAGCAGGTGGGATCTCTCCTTCATGGCTGGTTGGACCTTTTTCAGGTCTGAGCCAGAGTTTATCGCCGATGAAAGGAACGTCCTTCATTATGATGATGGGATGGCATCTCGAGGCTTGTCTGAGAGGCTCTTTCATTGGCTCCAAGCCATCCATCCCTCCCACCTGGTGTATCAGAATAAGACTACCGTCTTCATAGCGCCTTATCTACCCAACCGATTTGCTCGTAAATTTGGCTACACTCAGCTTCTACTGGGTCATCCGAGTCCTTCTCTCAGGTATAGTGGCAGTTTGCTCGATGAGGCCCGAGCATGGAGTTACTGTACTGCTGTCGGCACCAAGGTCAGATTCTAATTATCAACAGTCAAACTTGTGCTCCGAATGTTGTACACCGTAGCAAGGTATTACTGTACAACGAATGCCCTGTCGACTACTTTTGATCTGGAGAGAAGTCACATCGAAGGCACCATGCTGATGCCTCCAGATACCAAAGTGTGTAGGACGTCCAAGAAGGGCAAGGGGGTGGCTAGACCCCTGATCATAGAGTTGGACTCGTCGATCGGGGAAGACACAACATCTTCTTCTGATGATCCCCTGCCTGCCAAGCGTAAACCGAAGATGGAAACATATTACACTCGCTACTCCAAGAGCGCAAAGACGGATGTGGACCCAGAGCCGGAACCGATGGCAAAACTGAAGTCCCCTACGAGAGGGACTGGGAGCAAAGAGGTAGGACTCGGTGCACCGGTGGCTTCTAAACCAGAGCCAACTTTAGATGCTATCGCGGTATTCATACATCCTCTTAATCTGATTGTGCCAGATCCTTTATATAAATATCTCGGATCTGGTTTGTTTGACAATTTACAGCCACAGGAGAGAAGGGACCCTCCTCGGCGGGTAGCCGCTTTAGTGGTTTCTTACACTGAACCGGAAGAAAAAACCTCCCCGGAGTCTGACTTGGGTGCCTCAGAGCCGGTACATGAGACCTCAGGAGCTTCGGTCTTGGGTGCGGCTTTCGTGAAGTAGCCTTATCCCCCTTTAGAGCACATATCTGTGGAAGACATGGAATCTATAAATGAAAATATTAGAAGAGCCACAAAACGTGTTATCTTCCTCCGGTAGGTCATTTCTCGACTTCACAAGATCGAAATTTTTTTGGCTTCATCTTTTAATTCTCTAGTGAAGTTAATTATTTGTTGTTCTAATTTTGTAGGACCTGTCTCTCCCTTGAGGACCGTGGATGTGGCCGCCGAGGAGGATATCCCGGAAGAGGGGGGCAGTGAACTTGTTAGGAAGGCCCCCAGGTATCTTTCTAGTTCTGGTGACAGATGTCCTGCGGTGCCCCCTACGGAGGCTGTAGTGGATGAGGTCCCTACCGTTGAGGGTCATTCTTATGTAGCAGCTGCTCTCCCAATTATTGTTGTCGGGGGCTCGACGGCTGAAGCTTCTCTGGATATTGGGGTGTCAAGCCGTCTTGAGGGGGTTGTACCCAATGTTCCCAGTACTGCGGTTGCTAGGTTGTCTTTTGAGGCCGCTGTAGCATAGTCTGGGGTTAGCCTACAGGCGAGAGCCGACGCAGTCAAACATTTTGGTACTACTATCTCGAGTCCTAGTGTCACTCTACCATCTGATGCTCAGTTGTCGGGCATTCAGGCATCCCATGCATCTATGAAGGATTAGATCACGAGCAGGACCGTCGGTCACTCCTCAGTTTTTGCTTTACCCTTAGGATCTTCGAACATCACCACACGACCTGTTGAGCCAGTGGCGTTCTGCTTATTTCAACCGCCTTTAACTCTGGCTACCTTGGAAGAGCTTGGCGAGAACATCGGACTCCCAGTTTGGAGCTTCTATATGTTCCTCAACAAGGACGTGCTGGAGCACAATAAATCCTTTGCCTGGGCCAAGCACTTTGCCAAGGGCCAGGTCCACTCTCTGAGGAGTCTCCCCGATTTCGAATAGATGGCTGACCTCCTGGGTCAAAGGTTGGTGGAGCAATGCTTGATGGAGCTACAGCAGTACCGACAGGTAGATATAGGGATGTTAATATCCCATGAGTATACAAAATTTTCAAAGAAGGTAAAGATGGATAAGGACTCATTTTCTTCCTTTATGGCAACTTTATAGCGCGACCTCCTGGATTTGTAAGAGAAGCGTGATCGGCTGGTCGATCTTAGGGAATGGTATCTCTCTCGATGGAGGGACCTGGCTGAGGCCATTAGGAAGCTGTAGGTCGAGCTCGCCGCATTGGAGAATAGGCTGCGGGAGACCCAGCAGGAAGAGGAGGCAATCTGGGCCGAGGCAAGCCAAGTGGCAAAGAATACGGCTGGTATCGAGGTTATGGTACAGAAACTCAAGGACAGCTACGAGTCCTTCGCTCTTTATGAAGATCCCGAAGTCATAGCCAAAGAGGTTGAGAGCTGGGCCTAGATGCACCTGGATGGTCGCATAGCCCATCTCCATGAGCAAATAGCAAAGTTATGCTCTTACTCACAGCACCAGTAGCTCTTCCTTCACTTTTTATGTCTGCTTTTTGCCTTCGAGCTTGGGATCTTGGCAATCCCCCAAATAGAGTTTGCTTTCAATTTCTCTTCGTGGAAAGAAATAAAAGTTATCCCATTTGTTTGTAATTTATTTGTGTGAGCTTTAAATATCGTACTAGAAGTAATATGGACATAGTATAATACCGTAGCCTTTTAAGGACATCCCACTGGGGGATCTTTGGTGGACCTATTACTTATTATGCACTGGAGTGCAAGTAATAAGTTTGCAATAAAACCCTATCAAAAGTAATATGGAAGTGACAGGTTTTGTGGACCCATTACTTCTTGCATACTTGAGTGCGAGTAATAGGTTTGGGACAAGTCCTGCTAGAGATAATATGGACGTGGCAGATTTTGTAGACTTAACACCGCTAGCGTACCTAGAATTAAGTACGGGTGATAAGTTGAGATGACAATCGATATCAGAGGTATTATAGATATGATGATAGATAGCCAAAACCGTAGGGTTTGCTCAGAGGTAATATGGATATGGTAAACTCGGCCGGGAAAAAATATTAGGACAATAGTTCAGAGGTAATATGGACGTGAACCAATATCCGAAAAACTCAGAAGAGTGATTTACTGAGTGTGGTCTATCCGAAAATATAGATAGACCTGAGGGTTGTTCCACTGGGAAGATTGTTAGGATGATAGCTCAGAGGTAATATGAATATGGCTATTGTCTAATGAGATTATATTAAGTGGTCCCTACGGGAGTATGGAGGTGGACCTGAGGATTGCTCTGCTGGAGAGCTATTGAGCATCCATTATCCATTGCGTATCCAGGATTTTTGAACACAGATAATGGCTTGTAGATAAATGATATGTATAGAAAGGGCAATGTCGTACATAAGCACTCGCTGGGGATAAAAAACCAAGAGTATAAAATACCAAATACCTTGGTTGTCTTGACGTGGATAGGGAAGTACCAACCTAGTCTTAGACATAGTACCTTTTTCGGAAAATGCTTTTGACGGGCATCATGAGCAAGTCGCCATTTGGTTTCACCAGTCGGTAGGCGCCATTGGAGAATACTGATTATACGACAAACGAGCCTTCCTATTTAGGTTGGAACTTATCGGCCGTCTTGTGGGTCATGACCATCGGCCGTCTTACTATCAGAACGAGGTCACCCACTTGGCAAGTCCACTTCTTCACCCATTTGTTGAAGGCTCCTGAGAGACATATTTGGTATAGCTTAATATATTGTTGAGCTAAGATACGTTTCTCGTCGAGTTCTTCTAACTCTTGTATCCATCGATGGAGATTGTCATCGACGGTTAATTAGTTAGAGAGCTACCCAGATTGAGGGAATTTGGACCACAAGGGGAAGAACTGCTTCACTCCCGTAGACCAAAGAGAATGGCGTGTTGCCAGTAGGTGTTCGAACCATTGTGCGGTAGGCCCAAAGACATTCATCCAGCTTCTCATTCCAGTCGTGCTTGTTGGATGACACAAACTTTTTAAGGAGATTTATGATGGTCTTGTTGAAGGCTTCTGCCAGACCATTTGTTGCTAGGTTATAGGAAGTCGACGCTATATTCTGGATCTGGTTCTTGTCACATAACTAGTAGAATGCATAACTTGCAAACTGTGGACCATTTTCATAGATGATCCTTTGTGACAAGCCAAAGCGGTATATGACATGATGTATGACGAAGCCGATCATGTTTGACGTTTTGACTTCAGCAAGTGGTACAATTTTTTCCTACTTGGAGAAATAGTCGGTAATGGCGAGGATGAACCAATATCCCATAGACGAAGGTAGACTAATCAGTCTGATGATATCCATACCCCAGGCTTCGAATGGCCAGGATACAACATTTGGGTATAGTCCGAGGGTTGGTGGATGAAGTCTGCGTGGATTTGGCACGCTTGGCACCTTCTCGCATAGTCAACAACATCTGCTATCATTATCTGCCAATAATAGCACATTCTTTGGAGATGGTCCTGTAGCTTGGGTCCTGGCTGATGGGCACTGCAAATCTGTCGTGAGCCTCGTGGAGAGCTTGCTTCGCTTCTGCATTTGATAGGCATCGTAGCAGAAGACCATCATAGGAGTAGCGATACAACATTTTGGTAGCCGTATTTTAGTCGAACCGGAGGGACCATCTTCTGATGGAAGTGGCTTCCTTCGGGTTCTAGGAAAGAATTCTATAGACTGCGTAGTAAATGAATGAAAGTCTCCAGTCCTATGAGTCAGTGCTTGTCTCTACTAAGTAGCTTAGGCACAGACAGAGGTTGTTCTTTAGGCAGACTAGCTTTTGACCGAGCATGGTGATCAGTTCATGAGTATTAACTAGAATAACTAAAGAGGGTGCGAAGCCAGTCAGGGCGTCAACCTCAATATTCTGCAGCCGAGGGATGTGCTCTATGAAGAACCCCTCAAAGGTGGAGATAATGCCTAGTACGACTTGGTGGTAGGGGAGTAGATCTTTATTTTGGACTTCATACTCACCGTGGACCTGATTGACTATCAGCTTAGATTCACCATAGGCCTCTAGGTAGTCCACTCCTACTTATTTAGCGAGTTAGAGCCCAATAACAAGAGCCCAATAACGAGGGCGTTGTACTCTGCCATATTGTTGGAGCGTGGCTCCATGAGGGAGTAACCACGGTTGATGACCAGATCATATGGGAAGATTAGTACTATCCTGACTCCAGTGACAATATCATCTTTGGGCCCTGTTCTTGAAGCACCGCCAAACGACTTCTGCATTCGTCATGGTGTTAGATTCTGCTACTTCATCAGGGATCTCCTCGTAGAGTTTCAAAGTTTTTGGCACCGGATGGGCGGCCAGGAAGTCAGCTAATGCTTGTCCTTTGACAATTTTTTGCAAAACGAATACCATATCATATAGTAAGAGCAGTATTGCTCATGTGGCTAGGCGAGAGTTGAGCACTCCAGGTTTCATCATGAGGACCCTGAGAGGATTGACTCACGAGATCACGTGGATGGTTGATCCTATGACGTAATGTTGGGTCTTCTAGATGGCAAAGACTAGAGCAAGGCACTCCTTCTAGATGTGCTCTGTGCCAGCCATTATCCTATTAAAATAGTAGATGGCATATTCGTGGCATGCATCACTTGTATGGGCTAACAGAGCTCCGAGAGAGTGATCAATTGCCCGTACAAATAGTAGGAATGGTCTTCCTACCACGGGGGTCACCAATACTGGAGGGTTCATTAGGTATTCCTTAATGTCATCGAAGGTGCGCTGGCATTCTTCATTCCAGACAAATGAGTCTCCTTTATCCATGAGGTAAGTGAACGGTTTATACCGTCCAGAGAGGTTTGATATGAACATCCTGATGTATGCCAGCCTTCCTTGAAGGCCACGAAGTTCTCTGAGGTTCTTCGATATGTCAATTTCAAGGATTGCTTTAGTCTTGTCAGGGTCTACATGGATAACCTTCGAAGTTATGACAAAACCCAGGAACTTGTCACTGGAGACTCCTAGGAAGGATTTGGTAAGATTTATCTTGAGCTGGTCACGTATGAGTTCGAACACAGTCTTCAAATCCTGGAGGTGATCTTCTTTGGATCAACTCTTGATAGTGATGTCATCAACGTAACATTTGACCATCTTCCATAGATGCTCACGGAAGATGGTGCTCATCGCTTGCTGGTATGTAGCACCGACGTTCTTCAGACTGAAGGGCATGACTGTATTGTAGTACACCCATATCGGTATTCAAAATAATCTGTGCTTCTCGTCGTCAGGAGACATCTTGATTTGATTGTAGCCTAAGAATCCATCCATGAAGGATACACGCTCGAAACCACAGGTGTTGTCGATCATTATGTCTATGATCGGAAGGGGAAACTCGTCCGTAGGGCAAGCCGAATTTAGATCATGGAAGTCAATACAGATCCAGATCTTTCCGTTCTTTTTGATGACGGACACGATATTGGCTACCCAATCAGGATGTTGTTCTTCAAGGACGAAGCTACTAGCTATCAGTTTATTGACTTTAGCTTCGATGGTGTTCATGATGTTCGGCCGAAACCACCATTGCTGCTGCTTGACAGGCTTGGCATTCGGCAAGATATTGAGCTTGTAGACCACGATTTGGGGGTCCAGTCCTGGCATGTCTTCGTAGCTCCAGGCAAAGACATCGATATACTCCCTGACGAGATGTACCAGGGATTCTTGATCCTCCTCGAACAGGCTTTTGCTGATGAAGATAGGTTTAGGTGAGGATTCATCACCTAGATTGACTTGTACGACTTTGTTCTCAGTAGGAGGTTCTCGTTGTTTGAACCATATCTTCTATTATGCGTCTAAGCATTGGGCCCACGGTTCTACTTTAAAGAGTTCTGGTAGATCTTCGTCGTCTTCCTCAGGGTTAGCTGATACCATGTTGGCAGTCATTGTTTGTTTGAGCATCTCCCCAATACTGATATCGGAGTCCCAAAAGAAAAATTCTGAAGAGTGAGAGTAACTCATCTTCTTGATTTGAGCCTTCGGCGGCTGTGGAGGCGTGACATACCCTAATCCATGCTTGTTCTTATGGTAGTAATCCTCTGACTTGCCTGCCAGAGTGGTGAGGCATAAGGGTAGTCGTCGACCTTTGTCGTAATTCAGACTTCGATTGCTTTTAAGATCATAATCCATCTTCTGGATAAGGTATTTGACTTGACCACCGAACTGGTAGAGTTGCATGTTGCCGGTATCAATTCTGGCTCTTATTCCTCCGGGATGAAGGATCGGGGGCATTCCCCTCCTTCTTGCTGGAACCGTGAAGTAGAAACCTTGGCTAGGGAGGATCTGGTTTATTGTATAGGTAGTAGTTACCTGTGTATGCAGCTGCAGGCCTACACTATGTTCTAGGGAGTTTAATATGCTCAAGTGAGCAATATCGGAATAGTTCAAAGATAACCCTTTATTCATAAAGTTAGGGATCTTTTCCAGGGGAATTACATCGTCTAGGGATAGAGCGTTAGCATGAGACGCTACGTACTATTTTAGCTCATCTTCCTCGGGATTTTTCTCCAATGCAAGAGAGGGCTTTGGAGGCCTCCTAAGAAGCTTGACCACCAAGGATTCGGGGGCAGAAGCTGGCACTAGGTCTTTCTTTCGACTTGGCAGTCGTACTGTCAGAGGTTGTGGTATCTTCCTCTGTATCTTCACAATGAGGGGAGGGGTTATGTCACAAGTACGTCCCTTGAGGTGGACCATCAAAGGATTTCCTAATATTATGCTGACTTCTGCTTTGTCGTCGGTATTATTTTCTCTTTCGTCCTGGCAGACTTGTTTGTATAGGAGTGAATAATAGTACTAAGCCTCTACAACTTTGAAAGGATCTACATCAATAAATTCAGTCTTAACGATACCGTAATCGTCTACATACTTCAAGCACTAGTGCAAAGTTGAAGGTACGATCATGTATTGATATATCCATGGACGTCCTAAAAGGATGTTGTAGGATACGTCTACGCATATGACGTAGTAGGTGACCTCTATTTTTAGATTACCGATCTGATACTTAAGGAAAGTTTTGCCTAGAGGGTAGCTCCTTCTATCATTGAAGTCACTGATGGTAGTATTGGTTGCTGCCAGGCGATGCATCAGGATGTCCAAGATATAAAGCAGACTTCGTGAAATGATACTAATTGACGAACCAAGGTTGATATGCATCTGATCCACCTTAATGGATCCAATGTATCCTGTGTGATACAAAGGACGATCATGTCGATTATTCTTTAGCAATATGTCTTATTACGAGAATATAATATTGGGTATCGCCTTCATCACATTGTTGCAGTGGGGGCATGCCACAGGATCCTCAGCTGGCGGCTTGACCTGCGCCAAATAGGTGTTGATATTCTATAATACCTCACTAAGAGCAGCCCGAGTGTCTTTGGAGAGTCAAAGAAGCTCGAATAGAGACTTCACTGGAGTATTGGCCAGTTGTGCCAAGATGTCAAAGTTGTAGGGCTTCTCTAGCCCCTGAGCTGTATCTTTGCGCAGCGGTTTGTCGAACCGAGTATCTTTCTGCTTGGACTTGTCTGCTGTTGGAGGTTGGGATGGACCCAGATCCGATATTATAGGTGCGATAGTTAGGAGTGCGCCATCATCAGGGGTGTCATACTCGCGTTGGTATACCAGGCCTGATCTTGTTGTTCCTGCCATGGCTTCTTCGGGAGAAAGAGAAATCGTATAGCAGGATTTGTACTTCTTGCCCATAGACTTGGTGATAGACGGTGTTGTCTGCTACATCAATTCTGGAGCAATATTCGGATGAACTAATGACCTCTCCATGTGGCATAGTGAGAGATATCAGCCCGGTCGTTTGGTCACGAGCTGGCAGAACATTGACGACCTCCATTGTTGTCCGGGGGATCGGGATTACTCCGTCTTGGTCTTCTATCATCAGAAAGTTATCAAAATGGAGCGACACCATGTTTGCGGATATTGTCTTATCGTCAAAATCTAAGGTGAGGGCCTTGGTGTCGAGCAGACGCTGGATGTATCGCTTCAGGATATATCAATCCCGCATTACATTGTCGATGTAATGAAGGTAGTGGCAGTTCTTTGGATTATTTATTTTGGCTGCCTTAACAGGATGCTTGGCGTCGGGAGCCAAAGCTTGTTTTCCTTCATTAGTATGTTAAAGATAGCCATGACATCACCGTCTTCGAAGGAATAAGTTTTTTTTGGCTTCGGAGCCTCGCCGAGCTTTTGCTCGGGCTTCTTGGTTATATTGGCGACCAAAGCCTACTTTCCCTTGCTATCCTGGGAGCTATTTTTGTTGTTATTATTATTATTATTATAGGAGAATTTTCTTCTATCATCAGCGAAAGGGATTTGTATTCTCAAGATACGAGCATTCTTCACCTTCTTCTCAGCACCGACGACATTTATGATGAACGTCGTCCAGTGTTTGAATTAGGTATCACCCATCCATAGCCTGATTGTTGAAAGTAGATTCTTCTGGCATATGTCCATCCACATGGATTCCATATTACCCGGGGGAAGCTTCAGCGCGGCTTATCTGTAGCATTCGACGTATTCCCGTACAGGCTTATTTTTTTTTGTATGATATCCAGCAATGAGGATATCGTCATGTCACATCTATCGTCATAGAATCGGGCGAGGAAGAGACTTTTAAGATTGACGAATAATGATATACAGTTATCTTGGAGACTGCAGAACCAATCGAAGGTCACCCCAGACAATGCCCCGACAAAGAGCTTAGTGAGGAGAGCATCGTTGTGGGTCAGATGCACTATTGTTGTCTCAAAGTAGCTCATGTACTGACGAGGAGTCATCTTCCCTTCAAATTGATTTAAGTTGAAGGACTTGTATTTAGGTGGATAGGGCACGTCTCTCCACTCGAGGGGATTTGGTTAACGAATTCTGAGATCATGCAGTGAGTCTCTATCATGCCCCAATCTCCCGCAAGCTCGATAGTCCCCGCTGAACATGAATCACCACATTTACAGCTCTCCCGCAGGACCATCGTTCTCATCGAGACATGATGCCGTACGAGCCTGGAGTTGTGCTCGTACAAGGCGATGTTGTCAAACACCAAATGTTATCATTGAAACAACCAAGTTGCAGCAGAAGTCAAGTATTGTGTACCAAGCACACAATCAAAGTAATACGCAGCGAAGCTCACGATAGGGTCCAAATGAAATACCCCGAAGGCAATGCCACGAAGACGATGAAATACTCTTGCTCTTTTCTCTAGCCCACAAAGGTACTTACAGTTCATACATCATGCCTTGTATATCCAAGCAGCGCCACTACGCTTGCGTACCTAAAATATTGCCCACAAATGTGGGTCAGTACACAACCGTACTGGTGAGCGGGGTAACCCACTCGCCTAAGCCGACACTAAGTAAAATAGTGAATGCAAACAGTTATATGGTGATCTTTCTAGTTGAATCCTAGATTTATTTCATGGCATATGGATGACATGTTAAGAAAAGCTGTAAAGCAGTTTAAGCATGCAAGCATTCAACTCAAACCAATCGACAAGCAATATATAACCAACTCGAGAAAAACTAGCATACAACCCATCTTGCTCAAGTCCAAGCAACACGATAACATGTCGAACCATCAACCAAGCCTCAATATCCATCCTCAACCAATACTTATAATCCAATCTCAAAGTGCACACTCTTGCCGAGGCAAGGTGGCCACTCCTACACGAAAGCCAAACCAACAAAAGAAAAGCAAGCCAACACTAATCTATATGAAGTCACTGGCTAAAAGCCATAAAGGACATTGATCGGACCAAGATCAATAGGGCAATCCTACCCGATCCAGGGTTGGGCAGCTACTCCCGCCTGGTGGTATCGGACTACCAGCACTGCGCCCAATCGCGCGATCCCATTGTTTTCTCCATGGTGGAACGGTCCCGGTGCCCCGGTGCCTCATCCCGTTCCAGGAAACCAAACCCTGTGCCACACAGGTTGTCCGTGACAATGCAGACACAGTAGGTATGACGAGAGGATCGAAACATTCTCGCCCCACCAAGCGATCCTAGACTCGTTCCATGAATTATCCAACCAAAATATCCATAACCATTCTTCCAACATATAGCCCAAGGCACCATTCACAAGTTATTCCCATAGGCACAACGCCTCTTCTCAACACAGTGTTTCCAATGGTGCAATACCCTTCTCAAACTATCCCATGGCACAATGCCCCAAAAGAGGCACAATGCTCGCGCCGATGCAGTTGTTCGGTTTCGAACCACAACTGCTCGCTTTGCAAGACAAAGCGACCAAGTGATACTCGTGCACGGATCCACGCTCGCTCACCCGAATCCCAATATTTCCAATGCCCAATGCATCATTCCAACTGTCCAAGCTTAATCCAAATCAACCAACCAACTGCCTCAAATATAATAATCCAACTCTAGCTCCAACTATCCAACGTGTAAATCAAATCAAGCCATAATCCTACCAAGCAAACAACGTACACTCTATGCACGCCTCAGTGTAGTGGTTCCCAATGTTTCAGCCCAAGTGTTCAAGCCTTTTTACGTATTTTCCATATTATTAGGCATGAAGGAGTAGAGGAAAAGGGAAAGAGCCCACTCATAATGTTTGATCCCGTTAAGCATCATATCCTGCCGATACGGCAAATCCCTTGAACCCGTGGTCCGATGCAAGCGCGATCTACTCAACTGGTATGACCGTGCGAGCAGGCCGTGCTCTACAAATCATCCGACCGATCGGACTAAGGAAGATGGAATTATTATTCCAACTCAGCTATCTCAGTAGTGCTCTGAACGAATACCTGATTTCCATCGAACCCGCTAGCCATCTGCACATGAAACAACTCAATCAATACTTATTCCCAAAATTCAACAAATCAAATATAACCAGCATTTGTTTTATTCAATCCGACTCAGCGTAACACACCATGCGGTTGCGGGCATTACAGTCTCGGTTCTCCATTAAGTCCAAACGGGCTCGCAGTTCTCGTACCTCCTATATTGCCTTTCGAACCTCATCTACTGTAGAAGAAGTAGATAATCTAGACCTAATATGATCGTCATTGATGGGCGAAGCAGTGGAATTTTAGTCTCCATTTTCCCTAGGATCTTGACTAGCTTGTCCCGAGGTTCTTGGTGGTTGTGAGGCCATATTTGCCTTGATCTCCATCATTGTCTTCGTCAAGGCTTGCATCGACGCACTCATGGTATGCATTATAGCCTCGAGAGTTTTGAGTCACTGTCGATCACTGTGGCCCTCGTGATCATCCTCTGCCATGTATACTATTCGTATATGGAAGGAAGTTGATGGAACAGTGGATGTCGCACTTTCTGCCTCAGACTCTTATAGTGAATAGTCCTCAAAAAAAGTTGTCAGTATCACATCCTCTTCGGACTTAGAGAGAACACTACCCCCAGCGTAGGAAGATGCATCTTCCTGGTGAGGGTGACTACCCTCAGGGATTTTGATATATATTCCTTGGGAATCATTGTCCCTTCAGAATACCGGGTTATTGTGGAGTTCTAGGGGATTGCTACCCCCAGCTTGCAGAATCACTAGGGGTCCTGAGGAAGGACCACCCCCAGCAGCTGACAGTTTTTTCTTGGAGAAGTGCCCTAGAAAACTCATTTTATGGGCACCATAACCTATCCTCCTTGGGCCCGCCTTCTCGATATGCTTGTCGAAAGCGAACAGTTTGAGGTGCTAGACTTCTGACCTCCCATTATGGAGGGAGACTTCCAAGCGGAATAGCACAAGGCGAAGGGCTTCTCCTCCTCCTCTGGTAATTGTACCTATTTTTTGGGACGCTGTCGAGTAGGTGCCTTTGGTTCTAGCCATTAGAATATCGACTGTCTGTTTGTTGGCACTGTTGCTTTAGCACAACAACAGTTGATAATAATATTGGCACAGGGGTATCCTGGAGGGGATACCTCATATGCCGTGGTTGCTTCCCTCGCTTTGCGCTTATGGTTGATCGCGTTGCACAAATCAAGCGATGGCTGGTCTACCTTTACACCCTTGTTATGAGCCTAGTTAGATCGAGCACATGGGTGTGTAGGTATTATTTTTGCTCCCAGTCCTGGGGTTCGTACAAGAACTCTTGTTGTTAATGAAAGACTTTCGAGACTGACCTTGTCCGTTTGCCGCTATGGGCTGGACACATGGGTCGATCTCGTATAACTTTTTGTCAGGGGCTTGCGTAATAGCTAGCGAGCGTGCTATCGGCCGACCGTATGAGCCGTTACTATATCTTGGCGAGCTCACACTTCCCTGGACTCCTTTGAGCTAGCATGCACCGGTGTGTAGTATAAAGAGTCCAAGTTCATATCCTCCCCTTTCTCAGCAAGACGCATGGATCGATGCCGCATGTGGACTTTTTCCTGCGGATGTAGACTAATGCGGCTTCTGCTATTGCCGCATAAAGCTTGTCTCAGCACCTGAACTTCTGGCATCTTAGTATTTTCCTCTGCTAGAGTTTGGTCGCTGAGTGCCTTTTCCGGCTGTTGCATGAACAAGGCTAGTCTGGGTGTACGCATGATGTGCATCTATGGCAACAGGGAGAGAAGTAGGGAGCGCATGCTCCACAGTTGGGTGAGGCACAACGGCCTTCACTACCCATGTCCTGCGGGTCTTCTTAGGCTTTGCTTGCCTTGGAGAAGGACTCGCACTGTCCCAGAGAGCATATTCTTGAAATCTTGCTAGTCGAAGCGTACCACTAGCATCCTTTGGGTTGAGGCTAACTTGGCCGCATCAGACTATGTTACTGTCTTCTCATCAGATGCGAAGTTGGTCCCCAGCAGAGTCGATATCTTGTTCGTCATTGCAAGTTTTCGATGTTGAAATAACAAACAAAAGAAGTACAAAGAGATTCTAGACAGAAAATCTAAGTATAATATTTTGATCTGGGTAGTGACGATGGACAAAGAGCGCTATGGCGGCTCCTTTACTCCGTTGACGGTCCGATAAGGGAATGGGGATGCTCTTTTTTTTCTCTCTCCTGAGCTTGTGTGCACATACGTAGCTGGCCGGAGGGGTTGTAAGGTATGCTACCCTTGCTATTTATAATCGTCGTGCTGACGAACTATCGATGTAGTATATGGCTTTGTTTGGTGGCCGCATATGCCTTTGTTTGGTGGTCGTATAGGACTCCTTCAACATAATACAAATGTAACCACAGTCGTATGTTGTAGACAGGCTTCCATGTGGTCTCGATTAGGATATATTGTTAAAGAGATCTTGGGGTTATTGCATATATGACTTTGTCAACTGGACACTTAATCAGCATAGACTGTGCGAGAAATCATCTTCGGTTGTTACAGAAAAATTCTGTAAGTTGAGAGCTGCATAACGTCTGGGTCGCATATTATCGTGGCCACATACGTGATCTCATTTAGCCTTCATCGTCTGGATACTCTGGCCGCATATTGACGAGGCCGCATGTAAACTCTCGTATTGTCTTGGTCGAATGGACACTTTGGACGCATGGCATCATGGCCCAAGAAAGCTCTCATCTGGTCTTAGTTGAATAGACACTTTGGTTGCATGATGACGAGGCCGTATAGGGTACAGTCATACATGAGGGAACACATGGCATGGCACATCTGACGAAGTCAATAATATACTGATGTGACTTTCTGTCTTTTCTTGAGTCGTCATCTTTATGAATATCGAAGCGTCATCAGGATGAATGATGTGTCATAATTTGAGAGACATCGAATACTGTGTCAAGGGGGTCTTATGCGGCCCCATGCTCTGTAGTCATTCAGGCCGCATAGAGTGTTCAATGCGACTTCTAGATTTTTGGTTGATCTGGCCGCATGTGGCTTCTCTGTAACTTGGTTGTTCAGGCCACATGTGACTTTTCTTCGACTAGGTTGGTCAGGCCGCATGTGGCTTCTTTGCAGCTTATTTTTGTTCTTTTGAGGGGGCATGACATTTATACGACCAGCATAATTTTTCATGCTTCTATAGATGGATGCTCAGAGAGTGGAGGATGACTTGGAGATCAAGTCCAAGAGGGGAATATACATATTCGTAGGAATTAGCAGCAGTGTGGGTCCAGTTAAGCGACCCTATTTCCAGCAGTAGAGGACTTTCCAGCAGTTGCATGCTCAAGTTCGGGCACCAGTTCAGCAGGTGCCACAGTAGCAACAGAAGAGATGGGCTCAGCAGACTTCCACCTGTCACTTCTGCAAGAAGACAAATTATATCTAGGAGGTTTGTAGGATAAGATTGGGGGTGTTCTTATATTGTGGTGCAGAGGGACATCTGTCGCTACCATATTTTCTAGGAAATGATATTTTGGTCATTTCATAATTAATTAAATATTATGCATATTATATAATTTATTTATTATATAATTTGTTTATTATTAGATGTTAGTTTATTGTTTTGGACTTGTGTTAGTGGACCTAAGTAGTTTAGATTAGATCTATGGACCAACATTTAAATCTAGTTAGAATTGAGCCCAATAAGAAGCCCAATCATTAGGAGGATGATTAATTAAGTTAAACCAATTAGACTAGAACCTTTCTTTCTTAATTATTTCTTCATAAGAGACCCTCAAGGGGTATTTTAGACTTTATATAGTAACTTGGGGAGGGGGTTAAGTGGCCGGCCATGTATTTGAAGGAGGGAAGTTTCTCTCTCTTTATTTTTATTTCAAATATAGATCTAGAATTTTCTCTTCCAAATTTCTTCATTCCCACATCAAATTACACCCAAATTTCTTTCCAATTCCTTCCCAAATCATTATTGGAGGCTATTAGAGCAAGGATCTACAAGAAGAAAGAATGAGGAGCAAGGATCTACAAGTTGAAGGCTTATTTCACCCAATTTGAAAGTTTTATTGGGAATCCATCTTCCAATAGGTACAATTCAATTTTTCCCTTTAATTAGACTCTAAATCTATATTTTAATCATTAGGAACTACCCCATATACTAAGTCTACCCATAAGAATTAGAATTAGGTTCATATGAGGCCTATAGAGAAAGTTATATGGTATTTTGTGTCGATTTTGGGAGAATTCCGAGATTGACACATCTTGTGTTTGTCAATTGGTCAATTAAACCAAATTGACATGTGTTTGTTCGTGTGTGGCTAGTATCATGTCCACAATTGGATACGTGTAGGCCGTATCCTAACAATTTGGAGATACGGGTTGATTTGGGGTTTTCTACCGACATAGGGGTGTAAGCATGTCACATTTGGACACAAACACGTAGATGTGTATTTAGCTCTTCGTATTATTCATAATTATTATTTTAGACTTTCTCATGCCCTTCAGGGTACGTTTAGTGGTATGATGGACTCGTATCGTAAGCGTATCATAGATCTAGTATGATACGGGTGCGATGCACTCCACGTATTTGTTTTCTTGTATTTCAATATAATTATTTATAGCTATTAGAGTATTATAATTGTATGTTTATATATGTATATATATGGGTTTATGGTTATATATATATATATATATATATGTGTGTGTGTGTGTGTGTGTATGTGTGTGTGTGTGTGTGTGTGTGTGTGCATAGAGTATGTGTGTATGTGTGTTTGAGAGCGGGGGTCGAGCTGCACAGCTACAGTAGCAGTAGCAGTGAGAAGCAAAGGCAGCAACATAGCTGTAGCAGCAATACAGCAACTGCAGCTATAGCAGTAGCAACATGCAGTACAGCAGCAACTGAAGCCAACATGTAGCAGCTTCAGTAGCAGCAGGTAGCAGCAATTGTAGTAGCATGCAGCAGCAGCTGCAGCACAGCAAGCATGGAGAGGCAACATGTTGCAGCATGCAGCAAGGCAGTAGCAGCATGTAGTAGCAGCATGTAGTGCAGCAGCTGTAACAGCATGCAGCAAAGGCAGTAGCAACAATGCAGCACAGCTTGAGCAGCAACAACAGGCAACTACATAAACAACAAGAGCTTCAGCATCAACATCAAGGTAAGTTAGTAGGTAGTATTCATTGATAGTTAGTTAAGTTAGTTACATTGTTATGTAGTTATATATATGTATAGATATTGTTATATAGTAGTTATATATATATATATATATATATATATATATATATATATATATATATATATATATATATATATATATATATATATATATATATATATATATATATATATATATATATGTATATGTATTGGTAAGATAGTAAGTTGTTAGTATAGTTAGTAGTATTATATTAGTTAATACATGTTAGTTATAGTTTAGAGTTTGGATAGTTAGTTATATGTTAGAATTTACATTACCTTATGATATCAAGGTAATGTTAAGGTATTGATGGATACTCAAGGTATTGGGTTGTATCCAAGGTATTTGGGTTTGAGTATCAAGATGGGTGTGCAGTAGTATGATACCGCATTGGTTCAAAGCCAAGGTATCCACTTAGCATTAGTTTAGTTAGGAATATTACATATTGTTGATTGTATATACGTATTATAATATTTTCTTATCTAATTAATTGTGTATCTTAGGATACGGTATCTTGTTGGTTTTCTAGTATCTTAGAATAGCTAGTATGGCCTAGTTGCATAGTGTATGGACCCAATATCTTAGATATAGACTCATACAACCTAGAAATAGCTAGTTTGACCAAGTTTGACCAGTTTGACCAAGAGTTGACCTAGTTTGACTATTTTGACTTAGAAATGGAATTTTGACCTAGAAGTTGACTAGTTTAACTTATTTTTATTCCAAAACTTTATATTGATTCAATGTTTCATATTTAGGTCTTCGAGGTACCATACCGGACATCTTTGATACTGTTCACCAAATTTTAGGCGAGTATATTCTCTGATAGTTTCTTATTTATGATATCCTCTATGTCTTTTGTATCTAGTGTAGATATCCTTGATTTCTTGACAGGATGGTTACACAGATTGGTATATCTGGATCTCGTCATGAGACGTTATTCCTTGGTATGTATGGTATATCTTGTGCAAGTCTTGTTTCCTTGATCT
Source organism: Iris macrosiphon (assembly GCA_036927795.1). Classification (NCBI taxonomy): domain Eukaryota; kingdom Viridiplantae; phylum Streptophyta; class Magnoliopsida; order Asparagales; family Iridaceae; genus Iris; species Iris macrosiphon. The sequence continues at coordinate 249,960 of JAYESA010000132.1, read as the reverse complement.
TCTTGTACATATACATACATTGATTCTTGGGGAGACTTGCTACCTACCCAGAGAATCCCGTGTCATAACATACCATGGTTGGATCTACTATACCAGTCGGGGGCAGAGAGTATATAGTGTAGATATATGATCATACCCTCCTTGTATCATGTCTTATTCATTGAATAGTATTAATTATACACCGCACGTATGCTTAACTAGGACATAATGCTTGTATCAAGTTCCCAAGCTGATCATATGTTAAAGCTAGTACTCACTCACTTAGTCATTAGTATTTCTTGTTCATTTATATATTGCTCATTCTCATATTTAATTTTTTTCTTTATTTTATATCTCTTGTATTTGTATATTGTATCTTGTATATTCATATCTATTTACTTTTACATAGTTTATATTATTTATTAGAACTGCTGTTAGAGATCTACTCTGCTCCTTTCCTAACTGGATATATTTTTCTCAGATGACACTGAAGAATGGTAATCCACTCACTACGGGCCTCTGGACGTGGTAGGCTTAGATCTAGAGACCTTGGCTCATGAGGGTCTCATCCCGACTGAAACAGATGACCCAGGACTCGTAGCTTAGTAGTTAGTTTTCTTTGTACTAGATTTGTCACCAGCATTGTTATTAGTATTTTTCCGACTCATTGGATATTATTGTCTCATGAGTTATATTTGTGACTCTTCTATTCTTTTATCATATTCATGCTTATTCTATCTATAGATCTATGATTGAGTATATTCATTTACATTGGTGGCATATTATATCTTGATTGCTAGATAGATAGTTTACCCAAACAACGTTCTACCGTTGATGTTGCGACGTAGGCTGGGCATTGTTCACTACTTGCATCCCTACACCGGGTACGGGTCGTGACAACATCAGATGAGAGATTGTCCCATATCTTCTTGTCATATAGATCAAAGAGCAGTTCCAGTTCAGAGAGCACCATCGAGGCCACCTGCGTGTCAACAGAGAGGACCTCTATTGCAGACACAACAACAGAGGTTCGTACAACACTAGCAGCAGAGAGGTGCACAACAGGGGCAAGCATTTGCCATGATGATTGAGGAGACCGAGCTAGTAGAGGATGTTATATCAGGTTTAATTCTTCTTTATTCTATTCCATCTTATGCTTTATTTAATTCCGGTGCTTCCCATTCTTTTGTATCTGTATCTTTTGCTCTTAAGCATTGTTTAGAGGTTAAACCATTGGCTAGGACTTGCAAGATCACGACTGGGGGGGGAATTATCCTGGTCAGTGATATTTATAAGGATCAGAGAGTTACACTGGGAGGCCGAGAGTTGAGTGCATGCTTACTCGTAATGCCACTTTTGAACTAGATATTGTACTTGGGATGGATTAATTAAGTAGGCACCATGCTAGTATAGATTATCAGGCATGGTATTATTTAGACCACCGGGAGAGCTAGAGTTTGAGATTTCCAGAGGAACAGTAGAGCAGAGTGAGGATACCATCTGTGGAGCCATGGTGGAAGAGAAGGAGTTACCACATCTATTGATAACATAGTTCATATATGTTTTTTTGGAGGAGTTGCCGAGTTTGTCGCCAGAACGAGATATTGAATTCTTTATAGATTTGGTGCTAGGGGTAGAGCCGATATCTCAGCACATCTATAGAGTCAACAACAGTGAACTGGTAGAATTGAAGAAGCAGGTAGATGAGTTATAGGATAAAGGCTTCATTCGATCTAGTTCATCCCCATAGGGTACTCCGATATTATTTATATCAAAAAAAGATGGGGTCAGTACGGATGTGTATCAACTACAGGGCTCTGAATAACCTCACTATCAATAACAAATATCCTCTATCGAGGATAAATGATCTCTTCGATCAGTTGAGCGGAGGGAAGGTAATTTCAAAGATAGACTTGAGGTCAGGCAACCATCAGGTAAAAGTAAAGAAAGAGATATTTCAAAGATATCTTTTCAGACTCGGTATGGCTAGTTTAAGTTCATGGTGATATCGTTTGGGTTGACCATTGTCCCGGCGATATTCATGAATCTGATAAACAAGGTGTTCTACCAGTACCTTGATAAGTTTGTGGTGATATTTATTATGATATTATGGTGTATTCGAAGACCCCGGAGGAGCATGAGAAGCACCTGAGGATAGTTCTGGAGACTCCCAGGAAGGAGAAGCTTTATGGCAAGCTTTCAAAGTGTGCGTTCTTCCTTGAAAAGGTTTAATTTATTGGGAACGTGATTACAGGAGATGGGATTTTAGTAGACCTGAAGAAGATTTTAGTAGTGGAGTCGTGGGCTACTCCGAGTTCAGTAGCAGAGATCAGGAGCTTTCTGGGACTAGCAGGTTATTACAACAGATTTGTATAGGACTTCTCCAGGACTACAGAGTCAATGACTATGTTGACCAGAAAGGATGTGGAGTTTCTCTGGACAGAAGATTGTCAGGCCACTTTTGATTAGCTGAAGAGGAGATTGATGATAGCTCCAGTATTGACGTTGTCATCGGGGTCAGATGGATTCACTATTTATAGTGATGCTTCAGGGAAGGGTTTGAGTTGCGTTATGCAGCAGAATGGGAAGGTAATTACCTATGCTTTTAGGCAATTACGTTATCATGAGAAGAACTACCCTACCCATGATTTAGAGTTGGCAGTAGTCATTTTTGCTCTAAATCTGTGTAAACACTATCTGTACGGAGAGCGTGTGGAGATCATTACAGACCATAAGAGCTTGAAGTACGTATTTACACATAAAGAGCTAAATATAAGACAGCGGTTGGTTGGAGTTGATGAAGGACTTTGATATATCATTATAGTACCATCCAGGGAAGCCGAACATAGTCACTGATGCCTTAAGCAGGTATCCGTTGGCTATGTATTTGACTACGAACAGATATTTATTGGCCGATCTGGAGAGCTTGGGTATTGAGGTACTAGTTCCTGGTATCAAGATACAAACTTAGGGATTGTAGATACAGTCAGAGCTGATGGACAGGATTCGAGCTACATAGTATAACAATGAGTCTCTGAGGAGCATAAGAGCACATGTTCGGATGGGACTATCCGAAGACTACACTATTGCTGATGATGGATCATTGTGACACGGTACCAGACTATGTGTGCCGAGTGGAGAGTTGCTCGAGGAGGTTCTCTAAGAGGCGCATCGATCTTATTACTCTATTTATCTAGGTGCCAATAAGATGTATAGAGATCTGAGGGAGCATGTATGGGGGTATGGTAAGAAGCGAGAGGTGGCGTACTTCGTATCCATATGTTTAGTTTGCTAGCAGATAAAGGCAGAGAGACAGAGGCCAGGTGGTTTACTTCAACCTTTACCTATTCCAGAGTAGAAATGGGAGTATGTTACCATGGATTTTGTTTCAGGGTTACCGCGTTCTCCAGGAGAAAAAGACGCGATTTGGGCCATCGTAGATAGGTTGACCAAATCGGCCCACTTCTTGCCGTTTTAAAGTAGGAACATTTACGGAGAAGCTAGCAGAGATGTATATGAGATAGATTATCAAATTGCATAAAGTTCCTGTGAGCATAGTCTCAGATCAGGATAGTCGCTTCATATCCCACTTCTGGAGGAGTTTGCAGGCTAGCTTAGGCACCCAACTCAAGTTTAGTACCGTATATTACCCCCAGGCAGACGGACAGTCAAAGAGGACTATTTAGACTCTCGAGGATATACTTCACACTTGTATTTTGGATTTAAGAGGTTCTTGGGAGGATCATCTTCATCTTGTAGAGTTTGCTTACAACAGCAGCTAGCAGGCTAGTATCGAGATGTCACCATTCAAGGCTTTATATGGACGGAGGTATCGTACCCCTTTATTGGGATGATATTGGTGAGAAAGCCTTGTTAGGACCAGAGACGATTGTGGAGGCAGCTGAGAAGGTAAAGCTCATCAAAGATAGACTTCGGGTGGCGCATGACAGACATCGGCATTGGGCCGATAGCTGCCAGAGACCATTGGAGTTTGAGGTATAGATTTTGTTTATTTTGCTTGTGATTGATTTGTTTTAGGTTGAGTGTTAAGGCTATATTTTTTTTAGGTTAGCGATCTGGTGTTCTTGAGGATTTCTTCGATACGGGACACAATTAGCTTTGGTGGAGGCAGGAAGCTAAGTCTATAGTACATCGGACCCTTCGATGTTCTTGCGAGGGTCGGTGCAGTGGCCAACAGACTAGACTTGTCGCCTGTACTGGATGGAGTACATGATGTGTTCCATGTATCACATTAGAGATGATACATGGCAGATCCTAGTCACGTATTGGATCACTCGGTAATCGAGATGGGTCCAACTCTCAGCTACCCAGAGCAGCCAACGGAGATTCTGGATTACAGAGAGAAGGTACTGCGGAACCAGATAATTTCTTTGGTACGTATCGCAATGAGGCATCACTCCCCGGGAGAGTCTACCTGAGAGAGGGAAGCCGAGATGCGCGAGCGATACCCTTATCTGTTTGAGCCGTGAGGTATCATTCTTCTCTCTTGTATGATTGCTTGTTGTAGTGTTAGTTCTTCCTTAAATCTTGAGGACAAAATTTTTCTGAGGGTAGACTTGTCACTACCACATTTCTAGATGAGAGTATTTTTGTCATTAGCATATTTATTATTTAGTGATTAAATATTTCTATATATGCTACTAATTAATTATATGGGGTTGTGCTATTTATTTATTTGTTAGTGGACTAGCATATTTTATTTAGACTTGTCATTAGTGGACCCATTAGTTTGTCATGACACATTGAGCCCAACATTGGACTAGGACCATTTAGACCTTTTCCTTAATTAATTAAGGTGTTTAGATTAGTTCATGAAGAATTAGAAGCTTCCTAATATAGCCCTCCTAATTAAACCTCTTGATTAACTAGTGGCGGCATTGTAGTCAATATGAATTACTTGGAGAAGGGGCCAGAGGGGGCTGGCCATATGAGGGAGAGGTCACTCTCTCTCCTCTCATTAGTTTATTTTAAATTTAGATCTCCAATTTAGTTCTTTTCTAAATTACTTTATCCCTCCACCAAATTCACTCAATTTAATCTCATTCTCTCTCAATTTTTATCAATTAAGAAGCATTGGAGCTTGGATTGAAAGAAACACTTGGAGAAGGAGAAATTGGCAAGGAGCTTGTATCCGAATTGTGTCTAAATGAGTGATTCATTGAGAATTTATCTTCCAATTGGTAAATTCTGAATTTCTTTCATAATTAGACTCTAATTCATGCATTTGACCATTAAATTTTTTCCCTTGGCTTAGATCTATCCATATGAACAAGAACTAGGTTCATATAACTTGTATTATAGTTTCTACATAGGTTTTTGTACCCAATTTGGGAGAATTCCTAGATTGATACATCAAGTATGTGTCATGAGACCAATTAGATCTAATTAGACTTAGATTATTTGTGTGAGGCTAGTTATGTGTCCATAATTGGATACGAGTAAGCTGTATCGTGATACGCCATAATATGGAAATAATTTGGATATATTATTCAATATATATATATATATATATATATATATATATATATATATATATATATATATATATATATATATATATATATATATATATATATATATATATATATATATACTTGTGTTATATTCTATATTGTATACTTAATAAGGGTGTGGGAGTCTATTGGAGGTTGAGGACTGCTCAGGTCAAGAACAGAACTTCAATAATAGTAGTATTTGGAATTGCATCTAGTGTAGTGACTGGATTTGGAGTTTGGTGCAACTCTGATACCTATCATCAGGCAATGCACTCTCTTGCATTGCAAAGGGTAGCAGTGGTTCAGGTTGTAAGGATGGTATACAGGGACTAAAGGGAGGCAAATTAGCATGCATCTGATGTACTGTATTAGTGGGGACTGGAGATGACTGCAAGTGAGCAATTGGGCTCAGGTACGAACATTCAAGTCTAGGTATCAGAAATTATATAAAGGGGGGAGTCTTCACCTGTATATGGTCTTGGGGATGTGCCAGTGCACTGTGGTGTATATGAGACTGTATGCATAGGGTGGGGTATCTGTATGTGTGGGATTAGCTTATGGTAGCAGGCAATGCAATTAGTTTGGGGTTCCAAATTTTATTGAGTGTTCTGTAGGTACAATGGTTAAGTTGCAGTTTAAAGTATTATTGTGGTGCATAGCTACAATAATTGGAGGTTTTGGATGGGTAATTACTGGGTATGTATCGGTAGATGAGTTACAGAGAAGAGAGGGGATAATGTCAGTTGATACTGACACAAGGCTAGATTTGGGGAATGACCTAATTACTGATTCTCTATATCAACTAGGTTCAAAAATCTTGAAATAAAGAATATACAGTAGCAATAGCTCGAGTAGGAGGTAACAAAGACTATGTGTGTTTTAGTTACGGGTATGCAGACTTTGGGTAGGGTGTTAGGGTGAAGTGTAAGTATTGGAAGAGGAATCTGGGTCATTAGTGATAAATTAGATCTTATATGTTAGTGAGTATCACAGGTATTGTATTAGTCAGTGATAGTATAGTTAGTTAGTTAGCATGTTCTAAGAGCAGTTAGTAGTACTGTTAATTATGATTAGTTAGATTGTCAGTTAATAGTTAAGATATTATATTACTATTATTAGTTAAGTTTTCTTTTAGAGCTAAATAGATAGTTAGTTGTATTCACACTAGTTAGTGTAAGTAATATCTAGCATAGCTTGTTTTAGTTAGTAATGGCTAGAAATGACTCATATAGGCCAATTAACCGAAGTGTAACCTAGTATGACTTAGTAGAGTCTGTATAGATGCATTATAGCTTATTATCACTTTATTATACCTATACTGATATGCCATTCATATCTAGGTGTGTTGTGACACCAGCTCGGACATCGAGTGACATAAATTATTCTCAACCAGAGGCGAGTACATCTACAGTGGTTTCCTTATTTGATCATCGCTATGTTATTGGCTTTTAGTATTGCTTTATTTGATTCCTGACATGATGTTACACGGATTGGTATATGTGGATCCCCATCTTAAGACGTTCTTCTCCGTGATCACTTTAACCTTATGATTAGTTGACTAGACCATGATCGATATGCATAATATTATAGACCATGTATAGTGATACCGTGTCAGAACGTGTCATGATTTGGATCTGTGTACTAGTCGGGAGTTGGGAAAATATTAGTGGATATGTGATCATACTATTCAGACCATAATATATTTATATGATAGCCCGTGATAGCTAGTAGACCTTGCAACACACGTATGGTCATGCTAGCTCCCCTCTTTGATTATAGACCGTGTTAGGCCCAAGTCGATCACATATTTGCTAATATTTTAAGGCACAAGTTTAGTGTTATATTTCCTTTTTTTAGTTCATTACTTGATGAATTTCTTGCTCAGTTTCTCTTAGTATATTTCCATTCTTTCCATGATATCTCTTTACCATACTTAGTTATATTCTAGATATTTTTCCATTATTTATTGTCATACTATTGTTGTTTTATAGTATCTGTCAATTAATAGAATTGATACTGGGTTGTATTCGCTCCATCCTGATTGGATATATTTTTTAGATGATTCATTAGAGAACTGGTATCCTACGCACTATGGACCACAGGAGGATGAGCCAGTTGAGCTAGTTGAGACAGTTGTGCCCGTAGAACCACTTGTTGTAGTACCAACAATTGTGGATGCTTAGACCTTCTATGAGTTGTATTTAACTAGTAGGCTTCTATGGCATATATTTTTATTCTGAGGCTTATGTAGAGTTTAAACTAGTAGCTCGATTTTGTATTTGACTCTTGTACTCTTTCTGATTTTGCTTCATTATCGTGCCACTCTTCCTCTAGTTTGATTTTTTTTTTGTGATTTGAGTATTGATTATTTTTATTATGTCATTATATTATTCCTACGTGGGAGTCGAGATGGCATGATAGGTACCTTATATATTGTGTGAGATGTTTAGATTAGGTTGTTGACTTAGAATAGCGCTCTACGTCGTTCTTACGATGTAGGCTGGGCGTAGTTCACTATTCGTGCCCTTATTCTGGGTGCGGGTTATGACACATTTTTAGTGGTGGCCCATGTAGGTCAAGAGTTGCAAGTAGAGCAATTTCGTAGTAGTGCGATGACTTAGTTGTACTATTACGAGCCTGCTTTAGGAATAGGATATAAGATAAGGGTCTACTCAATCACAGCTAAAAATACTTTTAATTTGATTCAATTGCGGTACTTTTTATTTGTAATCCTTATATATTGAATAATTTCTTTACTTTGAATAATTATGTCTTTCTTTGATGACATCTTATCTAAATCAATATTGATTCCTTTGATTCAATCTATCTTCAGGATGCCACCAAAGACGCATTTCCATCGCTCAAGTACAGTGTCAACGAGGTCGGTCACTTCGTCGCCCCTAAGGGCAACACCAGAAGATACTGTGCCAGCAACTCCAGTTCAGAGGGTCGTTTCACCTGTCCAGATGGAAGTATCTGCAGCAGGTTTCGGAGGTGCTCCACCCCCAATCCAGAGAGTCGTACCTACAGCTTCACAGAGGACAGTGCCTTCAGCATCGGAGGAGATACCACCTCCACCACCAGTCGTTGATCTAGTACAAATATTTGCCCTCATTCAGCAGATGATGGAGGCGCAGAGGGCTCAGGCGAAGGTCCAGCAGCGACAGTCAGAGGTGATGAGAAGGACATTGAGAATGCCCATCAGCTTGCTCTAGCAGTTGTTGAGAGAGTTATAGCGGTCCAGCCATAGGCAGTCCCACCTCCGCAGATCCTACAATAATCGAGGCCAGGCACCATAGTAGACTTCAAGAGGATAGGGTCTAAGGAGTTCAAAGGTACTGAGGGGATTATCTACGCGGATGATTGGATAGAGGATATCGGAAGGAACCTGTTGCTAGCACAGATTCCTGAGGCTTTGCAGATAGAGGCAGCAGGTAGTATGATGCATGACAAAGCCTTGACCTGGTTAAGGACCGATCCGAGGGTCAGAGTGCCCGGGCTTTCCTGGAAGGCCTTTAATGAACTCTTAAAGGAAAAGTTTTTCTCCGATGTGGCTCTGACATCAATGAAGAGTCAGTTCGAGCACCTTATCTAGGGGAACATGACGGTGGACGAGTATGCTACCAAGTATTACAGATTAGGGCAGTTTGTTGAGGGGCAGAACCCCAGGGCAAATACCATACAATTTAGGAAGGGCCTGAATGGTGAGATCAAGTCTCATACCAATGGAGAGCGCACCGCTACTTATGAGAAGATTCTGAGACAGGCACAGCGGACGGAGGATGATCTGGAGCTTGGCTTCAAGAGGCCGAAATACACATGAGGAGTCAGTACTAGTTCGGGTCCAGAAAAGCAGCCTTATTTCCAGCTACAGGAGAGGCCTTTCCATCAGCAACAGCCGAGACAGCAGTATCAGGCACCTTTCAGGCTACCAGTACATCAGGCACATCAGGCCCCGAGACCCGCACGACAGGCCCTACAGTATACTCACTGTGGGAAGGTTGGACATACACGGGAGGTCTGCAGGAAAAGGCTTGGAGTGTGCCTCTATTGCGGGCAGGCAGGACATCAGTTACGAGATTTTATTATAGTTTCCGTTCGAGCAGGCCAGGGTGTAGCACCTATTCAGAGGATACCACTAAGGCACCCGGTGGGACAGCAGCGAGGACCTCCCCTACCACCACAATAGCAGCAGTTCGCTCAATACTAGCAGCAACAGAGAGGTGCTCAGCGACAGGGGAAAGATTTCGACCTGACTGTCGAGGAGGAGGAGCCAGTTGGTGATATTATCTCAGGTTTAGTCTATCTTGATTCTCTTCCAGCACATGCTTTATTTGATTCTGGTACTTCATACAGTTTTATTTTTGTATCTTTTGCTTTGAAACATCATTTGGATTCTGAACCATTGGCAAGGACTTGCAAGATCACGACCGGGGGTGGCATAATCCTGGTCAGTGATGTTTGCAAAGGTCGTAGAGTTTTTTTGGAAGGTCGAGACTTGAGCATGTGTCTACTCGCAATGCCACTTCCGAGATACGATATAGTACTCGGGATGGATTGGTTGAGTAGGCACCATGTGAGTATCAATTATCGTGGAGGTAGAGTAGTATTTCAGCTGCCAAGAGAGCCAAAGTTTCAGTTTGTCAGAGGAGCAGTAGAGCAGGACGAAGGAGTCTATTGTAGAACTTTGGTAGAAGAGCAGGAGCCAACATATCCATTGATTACATAATTCATAAACGTATTTCCAAAGGAGTTACCAGGGTTGCCACCAGACAGAGATGTGGAGTTCTCTATAAATTTGGTGCCAGGTGCAAAGCCGATATTACAGCACATCTATAGGATAAAAAATAGCAAACTGGCAGAATTAAAGAAGCAAGTGGATGAGTTACAGGACAAGGGCTTTATCCATTCCAGTTTATCACCATGGGGTGCTTTAATATTATTTGTACCGAATAAGGATGGGTCGGTATGCATGTATATCAACTACAGGGCACTCAACAATCTTACTATCAAGAATAAATATATGTTGCCACTGATTGATGATTTGTTTGATCAGCTGAGCCGGGCGAAAGTATTCTCCATGATAGATTTGAGGTCGGGTTACTACCAGGTGAAAGTAAAGAGAGAGTATATTCCGAAGACAGCTTTCAGAACTCGGTATGGGCAGTTCGAGTTCTTGGTAATGCCGTTTGGGTTGACTAATGCACCGGCTGTATTTATGAACTTGATGAACAAGGTGTTTCATCAGTACCTGGATCAGTTTGTGGTGATTTTTATTGATGATATATTGATTTATTCGAAGACCCCAGAGGAGCATGAGGAACACCAAAGGATAGTTCTGGAGACCCTCTGGAAGGAGAAACTTTATGACAAGCTTTCGAAGTGTGGGCTCTTCCTTGGTAAGGTTGAATTCCTAGGGCATGTGATTACAGGAGATGGGATATCAGTGGACCCAAAGAAGATATCCGCAGTTGAGTCGTGGTCTACCCTGAGCTCAGTGGCAGAGATCTGGAGTTTTCTTGGATTGGCAGGCTATTATCGAAGATTTGTTCAGGATTTTTCCAGGATCGCAGAGCCGATTACTAGGTTGACTCGGAAGGACGTAGAGTTCGTTTAGACGAAGGATTGTCAGGCCGCATTCGAGGAGCTTAAAAAAAGGCTAACTATAACTCCAGTATTGACGTTGCCATCAGGGATAGGTGATTTTACTATCTACAATGATGCATCGGGCAAGTATTTGGGATGTGTGTTACAATTGAACGGAAAGGTGATTGCCTATGCTTCTAAGCAATTACGCCCGCACGAGAAGAATTACCCTACCCATCACTTGGAGTTGGCAACGGTTATTTTTGCTCTTAAGCTGTGGAAGTATTACTTGTATGGGGAGCGAGTAAAGATCTTCACAGACCATAAGAGCTTGAAGTATGTGTTCACACATAAGGAGCTCAACATGAGACAGCGGCGATGGTTGGAATTGATGAAAGACTTCAATATTTCTGTGCAGTATCATCCAGGAAAGGCCAACGTAGTTGCATATGCTTTGAGTAGGTATCCCATGGCTATGTATTTGGCGAGGGACAAGCACTTATTGGTAGATCTTGACAGCTTGGATATCAAGGTGTTAGTTCCTGGAGTTACGGCTCATATATGGGGGCTTCAGGTGTAATCTGAGTTGATGGACCGGATTAGAGCGGTACAGTTCGAGGATGAGTCTCTGAAGAACATCAGAGCACAGGTTTGGATGGGATTGGCAAAAGACTTCAGCATTGCAGAGGATGACTCATTGCGACACGGTACCAGGTTATGTGTGTCAAATGGAGCATTGCGCAAGGAGGTTCTTCAGGAGGCGCATCGATCTCAGTACTCTATGCATCCAGGTGCCTACAAGATATATAGAGACATGAGATAATATATTTGGTGGTATAGTATAAAGCGGGAGGTAGCTTATTTTGTATCCAAATGCTTGGTATGTCAGCAGGTAAAGGCAGAGAGGCAGAGACCAGATGGATTGCTTCAGCCTTTACCTATCCCAGAATGGAAGTAAAAACATGTGACGATGTACTTTGTATCGGGACTTTCGCGTTCTCTAGGAGGTAAATACGCGATTTGGGTCATCATTGACAAGTTGACCAAATTAGCCCACTTCTTGCCATTCAAGGTGGGTACATCTACTAAGAAGCTCGCAGAGATAGTTAGACTGCATGGAGTTCCTGTGAGCATAGTCTCGGATCAGAATAGTCACTTCACTTCCCATTTTTGGAGGAGTTTGTAGGCTAGCTTGGGCACCCAGCTCAAGTTTAGTATCGCATATCACCCTCAGACGGACGGTCGGTCGGAGAGGACTATTCAGACTCTCGAGAATATGCTACAGACTTGTGTATTAGATTTTGGAGGCTCTTGGAAGGATCACCTTCATCTGGTAGAGTTTGCTTATAATAACAACTACCAGGCCAGTATCGAGATATCCCCATTTGAAGCATTGTATGGACGGAGATATCATACTCTATTATCATCGGATGATATTGGTGAGAGAGCCTTATTAGGGCCAGAGATGGTAGTGGATGCAGCTGAGAAGGTGAAGCTCATAAGAGACAGACTTCGAGTGGCGCAGGACAGACAACGATATTGGAACGATAGCCACCGGAGACCTTTGGAGTTTCAGGTATAGGATTTGTTTGTATTGATTATGATTGCTTATTTTAGATAGAATGCTAAGGTGGTGTTTTGTGCTAGGTTGGCGATCTGGTGTTCTTGAGGATTTCTCCGACACGGGGCACAATTCGCTTTGGTGGAGGCAGAAAGCTTAGTCCACGGTACATCGGACCCTTCAGTGTTCTTGAGAGGGTTGGTGCAGCGGCCTACAGGTTAGACTTGCCGTATGTACTAGAGGAAGTGCACAATGTGTTCCATGTGTCATAATTGAGACGATATGTAGCAGATCCTAGACATGTATTAGATCACTCGGAGATTCTGGTGGGGCCGACTCTCAGTTATCCAGAGTAGCCCGTGGAGATTCCGGATCGCAGGAAGAAAGTGCTGCAAAATTAGACGATTCCTTTGGTACGGGTAGCGTGGAGGCATCACTCACCAAGAGAGAGTACTTGGGAGTGAGAGGCCGAGATGTACAAGCGATATCCTTATCTGTTTGAGCCGTGAGGTATAATTCTTCCTTGTATTGATTGCTTGTGCTAGTTAGATTCTTCCTTAAATTTCGAGGACAAAATTTTTCCAAGGTGGTTAGACTTGTCATCCTCACTTTTCTAAATAAGAATAGTTTGGTAATTTGTCCTGGTTATTTAATTTTGGAATATTATATTATTATTTAGGGTACAATAAATAATTATTTGATTTTTGTAGTAGTTATTTATTTATTAGAGTGTTATGTATTTATTTAAAAACTTGTAGTATTTATTTCTAATTGTGGGCTATCATATTATTTAGACTTGACAATTGTAAGCCCAATTAGACTTGTCATGACAACTAGTGAGCCCAACTTGAACCCAAGCCCATCAGTCCAAGAATTAGGCTAATTAGAATTAATTAGAGACTTTCCAATATTGCCCAACCTTAATCATATTCATATTTGGATGGAGAGGGGTGTCTTGGATATTAGACATTACTTAGAGAAAGGGAGGGGGGCGGCCACCATAAGAGAGGACGCTCTTCTCTCTCTCCTATTTCATTTGCATTCATTTTTTCAAATTCTAGATCCCCAATTTTCCATCATTTTATCCATTATATTTTTACTAAAATTATCTCCATTTCGCTCTTATTTCATTCCTCAAGAAGCATTTGGAGCTTGGAGAAGCAAGGGGCACAAAGAGAAAAAACTTTGGTGGAGAAATCGTATCCGAATCGTGTCCATTGTATTTTTTATTCGAAATCCATCTTCCAATTGGTAAATTCTAAATTTTCTCTCATTATAGCTTCTAAAACATGCATTTTACTACTAGGAATTACCCCATGGCATATGGCTACCATTAGGAGCAAGTTCTAGTCTAATTGGTTATAAATTGTGGTTCCTACATAGGTAATTGTATGTATTTTGGGGGGATTGCAAGATTGACACATCAAGTATGTGCTATGACACTAATTTAGTCATATTGGACTTAGATCAGGATTGGGATGCTTGATATGTGTCCATAATTGGATACGTGGAGGCCATATCATAGTATTTTGAGATACGGTGTGATACGAAGTCCTATTTTGGGTGTTTTGTGCAATTACTTCTAAATTTTTATTGTATCATATTTTATTAATTGTATAATAGTGTATTTGATATGTAAGAATGATTATTGTGGTATATTGGGGGGTGGCATTTTAATTGAGTACGTATCATAGAGTATCACCCTATGCATGCAAAGTATTTGGTTTTATGTTTCTATTTTGTGTGTTGTATATATATATATATATATATATATATATATATATATATATATATATATATATATATATATATTGCTAGTTATATATTTGATGTATATGTGAGTGTGGAATGTGTGTGTTTTGATATGACCAAGAGTTGTCTGGTGAGTACCTTTATTACTAAGCTCGGGTACTGAACTACAGTTGAGAGCAAGTGGCTTACTTGAGTATGGAATTATGTGCATCTATGTATGTGTGGTCGAGCTTAGTGATGTAAGGGGGAGGCCACACAACAGTTGCAGGCAGTAGCAACTATTGGGATGGGGCATAAGCCAGTGTGAGTGAGGTAGCAGTAAATTGCCATTTGTTCAATGCATGGTTCAGGTGCAGCAGATAGCTACTGCAAGTTGCTAGACAACAAGTTTTGGGAAGGATGGGTATGTTATGCTGAGGTATTGTCTAAGTTGATAGTGTGTTGTGTTGACAGTTATGTGAGCATGTGTGTGAGTTGCAAACTTGGGCACTCGAGATGGAGCTTTGATAGTGTAGTGAAGTGGGGGGAGTGGTATCAGTCGATACCACTCAAGTTCAGTAGCAATGGCATTAGTGAAGTACATGTGAGGGATAGTCGGGTATTTGGATTAGCTTGGTTTCAGTCATGTTTCACTATGAGTATAGCAACATCAGTAATAGTTGTAAGCATCATTCACTGATACTTAGTTAAGTGGCAACAACAGATGTTAACTCGAAGGCAGGTAGTATACCTCAGGTGCACTGCAAAGAGGGCAGCCACCTGCATTTGCAGTGTGTGGGGATGATGGGTAATGTAGTGGTGTTGATGGTTGTAAGTGATGTCTGTGATGGATAGGAGGAGGGATCTTGTGTATCAGTTTTTGGGAGACGGAAGAGTAGTATCAGTATACACACTGAGATGTGTGTATCCCATATCAAGGTTTAGTACACCAATATTGGATTCAAGTATGTATCAGTTCACTGATACATGAGTTGTAGAGAAGAGAGAGGATAATGTCAGTTGATACTGACACAAGGCTAGAATTGGGGAAGGACCTAATTACTGATACTCCATATCAACTAGGTTCAGAAATCTGGAAATAAAGAATATGCAGTAGCAATAGCTCGAGTAAGAGGTAACAGAGGCTATTTGTATTTTAGCTACGGGTATGCAGACTTTGGGTAGGGTATTAGGGTGAAGTGTAAGTATTGGAAGAGGAATCTGGGTCATTA
This sequence comes from Iris macrosiphon, assembly GCA_036927795.1. NCBI lineage: Eukaryota > Viridiplantae > Streptophyta > Magnoliopsida > Asparagales > Iridaceae > Iris > Iris macrosiphon. The sequence goes on along the minus strand of JAYESA010000132.1, from coordinate 234,355 downwards.
GTGATAAATTAGATCTTGTATGTTAGTGAGTATCACAGGTATTGTATTAGTCAGTGATAGTATAGTTAGTTAGTTAGCATGTTCTACGAGCAGTTAGTAGTATTGTTAATTATGATTAGTTAGGTTGTCAGTTAATAGTTAAGATATTAGTATTACTATTATTAGTTAAGGTTTCTTTTAGAGCTAAATAGTTAGTTAGTTGTATTCACACTAGTTAGTATCAGTGATATCTAGAATAGCTAGTTTTAGCTAGTAATGGCTAGAAATGACTCATATAGGCCAATTAACCTTAGTGTGACCTAGTATGATTTAGTAGAGCATGTATAGATGCATTGTACTCATTATCATTTTATTATACCCATACTGATATGCCATTCATATTTGGTGTGTTGTGACACCAGCTTGGACATCGAGTGACATGAATTATTCTGAACCAGGCGAGTACATCTCCAGTGGTTTCCTTATTTGATTGTCTCTATGTTATTTGCTTTTAGTATTGCTTTATTTGATTCCTGATATGAGGTTACACGGATTGGTATACATAGATTCCCGTCTTGAGATGTTCTTCTCCGTGATCACTTTAACCTTGTGATTAGTTGACTAGACCGTGATTGGTATATATAGTGATACCGTATCAGAACGTGTCATGATTTGGATTTGTGTACTAGTCGGGGGTTGGAAAAACAATAGTGGATATGTGATCATACTATTCAGACCGTGATATATTTATAGGATAGCTTGTGATAGCCCATGATAGCTACTAGACCTTGCAACCAACGTGTGGTCATGCTAGCTCCCCTCTTTGATTATAGATCATGTTAGGCCCAAGCCAATTACATATCTTGCTAATGTTTCAAGTCATAAGTTTAGTATTACATTTTCTTATTTTAGTTCATTACTTGATGAATTCCTTGCTCGGTTGCTCTTAGTATATTTCCATTCTTCCCATAATATCTCTTTACTATACTTAGTTATATTCTAGATATTTTTCCATCATTTATTGTCGTACTATTGCTGTTTCATAGTTTTTGTCAATTAATGGAATTACTACTGGATTGTATTTGCTCCATCCTAATTGGATGTATTTTTCAGATGATTTATTAGAGAACTGGTGTCCTACGCACTATGGACCGCAGAAGGATGAGCTAGTTGAGACAGTTGAGCCCGTAAAACCACTAGTAGACTTCTATGGCATGTATTTTGATTCTGAGGCTTATGTGGAGTTTAGACTAGTAGCTCGATTTTGTATTTGACTCTTGTACTCTTTCTGATTCTTTTTATTATCATGCCATTCTTCCTCTAGTTTGATTTTTTTTGTGATTATTTATTATTTTTATCATGTCATTTTATTATTCCTCCGTGGGAGTCGAGATGGCATGACATGTACCTTATATATTATGTGAGATGTTTAGATTAGGTTGTTGACTTAGAACATCGCTCTATGTCGTTCTTATGATGTAGGCTGGGTATAGTTCACCACTTGTGTCCTTATTCCGGATGCGGGTCGTGACACAAATACATGCATGTCAACCAAATCAGCGATAGCGAAGTCTTTAAACTCGAGTTTAACATATCATAGAGTATTGGATCGTGCACACGTTCAAGGCAGCCCCCAAACATATACATTTCAACCAAACTTAGCGATAGCAAAGTCGGACAAGCTACTCTCAAAAATCCCAAGTGTTTTCGTCTTATGAATCACAAAAATACCTCAAACGGGGTCAATCAAAATCTAAGTCATTTTTAATCCAACCCAAACCAAGCATTGTACCACCATTAAGAATGAACTATCCGATTTATCGACCAGCATCCATGTCCTATCGTCCATTTCATTCATATCAAACATAGCACACACTTACCGTTCCAAGCCTAACTCTAAGTCTTGTTGTCCCGGTTCTATGGCTTGTCCAAGCAATACTCTAAAATCGGTAACACAAGTTCTTTCACTCGGCATAGGGTCATCTGCCTAACCACTAGGTTAGCTCAAAAGGTCATAGGTACATATTGACGTTCACGATTTTTATCGTGCAATCCATTGCATGAAACTCGCCAATTCCTAAGGTCAAAACATTATTTGTTCATATAGGGTATTCTACCTAAGCTCGCTTCACTTAGATTTCTTACCATCGAGCACAGATTATCCTACTCACATCAATACGTTTCTTGGATAGGGTCTGAGTACATTTCAATCAAACTCGTTCCTAATACACGCTCGTTAAACCGAATCCAAAATATATCTACGTCATACGTCAAGCCTAATGATTCATATAGTCAATCTTCTTAAATACATGATAGGATCCACCTGTCCATTTCTAAGTCTAGACCACCAAGTCATGATTCAATTTTTAAGTCTTCGATCTCAATTATAACTCTAAGTCGTCCAACATGATTTATGTATCCGTTCATGAAATTATCAAGCGTATCTTACTTTATGTTCTAGACTAACTCATCCTCGAAACACTTTTGATTCACTTGTATTTTCAAACTCGTCTTATCATATCAAACCATAAGTCAATATGATCCTTCAATTTTTAGGCTTCAGTCTCCCACAAGTTCGATCATCCCCGCTTGACGTGAGATCACCATGCCAATGCTCTCGCGGGATAATCGTCCTAATCCGGACGTGACGTATGTGTGAGCAAGGAGCAACGCTCGTACAAGACAAGAACGTCAATATTATAGTTATCATTGAAATGATTAAGACACATTTTTATTATAGTTCGTTTTATCCAAGTTATATATTAATCGACCAAGTCATGTTCATCTAATAGCCGTTCATGCTGTGATCATAATTTGTCTAGCCAAATTATCCAACTTCAATGTTACCGTTCGATCAATCCGTAATCTACTTCTAGCATTCCTCAAACAACTTTCAAATTCTCAAGCCCAAGTCTATCCACCTTTATTATGTTTTATTTTATCTATTTTGTCTGAATAATCATCGGACATGTTCCCGCGAGTTCGATCATCCCCTCTGGACATGAAATCACTAAGCAGCGCTCCCACAGGATAATTATTCTCAGTCAGGCCCTGATTGTCGAGTGTTATCCTTTGAACTAGATTCAAGATCGTTCGTCTAAATTCAAGATCAAATCCGTTATCGCTTACCTCAATCATCAAACCACAACATTCTTTTACTTGTATCGATCCGTGCTATATTTTAACTATCGATACCATATCAAGTCTATTAATTCTAAACCAAAATATTCATACTCAAGCTAACTTCTATCGAGCGATATCCTACTCAAGTTTTAATCCATTTAATTCAATTCGAAATTGCATGCACGATCCACTAAGTTTTTTCGACCAAGATATTAATTTTATTACCTTGAATCCCTATTTGATATAAGCCTTATCACTTGTTCAACACATTCTCAATAATTCGAACCAACTATCGTACGAGACCTCTGAATTTATTATCATGTAGGCATTTTTTACTAAGGCTTTTCACAATCACGTCGCTTGCTGCTAAACTCGTTTGTTATTCCAAAATCCTCGATTCGCTCGAACATTTCTAAGATGATCAATACACCACTCAGGGTTCGAGCTACACTCTATGGATCTTCAAATCTCACTCTATCCTCAGATCGCTTATTCGTTCTTGAGCTATCACATACACCACTCAAGAATTGAGTCATCTAAGTAAATTCTTAATCGTGTTCGTATCGCTCACTCGTATATACAATTCGTTCCTTAGAACTCCAACATGATACCTAAGCATCACCTCGATAAATCTTAGTCTCGTATATACCCCTATTAATAGTCATCCAAGTAAACCATATTTTGATTTGTATCTATCTATACGAAATACCGTCCGAACTATTCCTCAAAATCCAAGCATGATCCTCTATATTAGCCATAGCGATAATCTGATAACGTTTCTATCAATTATCATTCTAAGTCTGACTTATCCTTATCTGAACGATATCCTAAATTCGCTCGTAAACTAGCTCGTACCAAAGGGTCTTGGCGCACGATACTCAATATTACTTAGCCGAAAGGCTGTGAGCATAGCTAACCGTCCGAACGATATTCTATCTCGCACACTAACCTGCTTGGTTATCACGTATAGGTATTCGGTTCACACATAACTTATCAATTCTAGCACGAGTCTATTCCCATAAAGTCTAACACAGGTCGGCACAAGGGTCATCACATAACTATCTCATTCAAGCAATCATATCATTCACATACAATTTTTGAAAATATTTATATTTAGACTCATTGTATGGAACATCCTATTGGAACATTGAGAGAGAGCGTACGTATATAACCCGCAAATGAACTTTCAAAACTGAGATATTCGATACAAAGACCAAGGACGTAAAACCTGGCTTTGATACTAATATGTCACGCTCTGATCTCCCACATGATCGGCCATCCCCACTAGGCGCGAATCACCGCGCCAGTGCTCCCGCAGGACGACTGTTCCCATCAAGACGTGATACCGTGCTAGCACAAGCTACACCCGTGCAAGGCCATGATCCGAATAGGTGATGAAATAGCTAAGCCACAGAGTCGCACGGATATTCCGAATGCAGCAGAATAAGAAACGAATATTGAATAAGTATTACAAGCGACGTTAGGCCAAGATTATAAGTCGCTCAAGCTCTCTCTCTCTCTCAAAACAATAAAGGCGTGCCAAGCGCATTATAACTTGGGATGATACATAGGCAATATTCAAACAATATTATGCTTTAGCTCCGGATGCAACACTCCAAGGCTCCAGAAATAACTCCATATCTTAGTGAGCATGAGGGAATACTCTGTAACGAACGAGGTTCTCTCCTACCCTGCAAGCAATCTGGTGGGTTATCAGTACATAAATGCACTAGTAGGGAGGCTTCTCGCCTGCTCAATAAATCCAAAAATGTTATATTAGTTTCGTGCACTATCTATTAAGTTGTCTTTCAAGTCTTGCCTTAGGATCAGTTTTATGGCATATAATATAAGCCTAACTCGTGCGGCAGTGCGCCGTGCGATATAAGCGTAACACGGCAAGACTTACCAACTTATCATTCGTTCTTCCCTATCTAAAGATAAAATTGAGTTAAACCAAGCACGAATATATATAATAAGATCCAAGGAATCGCATAAGCAAACAAAAGTGTCACAAGCGGATTTCTGTTTCAAGTGAACGATATACTCAGATATGTGATACTCAGGTTACTTTATTACTTCGATTATTCAAATACATGATACTCAGGTTGTTCAAGTGTGTTATATTCATATTACTTATTTTATTATGATAACTCACACGCAGATTTATGCAATCGAGCTTAACTTAATCTATATGAACAGAAGTTGCTGGCCTACACGCCATTGTGGACAGTAGTCCGGGTGGATGACGGTCGTGGCAGTGTAGGTAGCTAGCCCCACTGTGAGCGGCTGAATCCTCCGTGCTAATGTTGCTAGTTGACTACCTGAGTTCCAGCTAGGTCGACATGGGCCCGGTGCTCTGACGGTCGTTCGTAGAAACTATACAAAACTTGTGCACAAGTTGTCCATGACGATGCAAGTCTCTTTTATTTATTCTTGTTCACTTATCTTTTCACTTCTTGTTCTTAAATGACGATGGTGGTAGCACGACACGATCCCGCTATGAGCCAACCCGAACAACTATGGTGGTAACGCGGCGCGAGCCCGCTACAATCCAACCCGAACGGCGATTGTGGTAACGCGGCACGAGCCCTCTACGAGCCATCCCGAGCTATTCTTGTTCTTCTTTATTTATCAGTGCATCTTAGTTCATTTACTTGATACTTGCATTACTTTCTTATCATTTCTTCCAATCTTTCATTATGCAGTTTTCGATACGAAAAACTGCCTTAGCGACCTTATGGTCCCAAATCCTTTCCATGTTTCCATTGCTTGGCTTGGAATGACTATTCGATAGTCTTCCTGCCTCAGGTGAGTGAATCATATTTCGCGTTGTGTTCCAAGCCGTGGCATGAAACTACAAGACTAGCATTGAAACAAAATAAGCGAGTACTACTTAGCATATAAAGCAGGCAAGCATCAAAATAATAGAAACATAAGTCGCTACGCTAGCACGAGTCTAAAGGGTTAGTGCGAGGATTAAAATGGTGCAGAGGCATATAGTGAGGTGCATAAAGAAAACTATCAAGTTACTTCTTTTCGGCTTTTGATAAGGGCACTGCACATATTACTTGGGGCTAGCCCAGGATTGGGGCTAGCCCAGGATTGAGCAAAGTTTACTCACACTAGCCCATTATTTTACTTGGGGCTAGCCCATTTTCCCAAACCCTTCTCCCAAACCCTCCCCACCCCACCGGAGCCCTCCCCCCTCCCGCCGGCGGAACTCTTCAACTCTCCGAGACTTCGTCCTCCTTGTCGATGGCTCCCAAAGTCGACAATGTCGAGAATCGAACACGATTTTAGGTCATAAAATGTCGAGAATCGTCGACAATGTCGAGCAGTATCGTGCGGGACTATAGATTTTCCTACAGTCCTATATAGATTTAGGACTGTAGGAAAATCGACAGTCCTATGTATATTAAGGACTGTAGAATTTTCTACAGTCCTAAATTTATATAGGACTGTAGGCATTTCAACAGTCCTAAAAATTTAGGACTGTGGAAAATTCTGCAGTCCTGTATACTTATAGGACTGTAGACATTTATACAGTCATGAATGTTAAATTCTGCAGTGGATAAAGTTTAGGACTGTCACTATTGTGACAGTCCTAGTAAATACTAGGACTGTCAAAATTGTGACAGTCCTAAACTTACATATAACTGTGCTTACAGACAGTGGGTAAAGTTTAGGACTGTCACAATTTTGACAGTCCTACTTTATACTAGGACTGTCACAATTTTGACAGTCCTAAAAATATATGTCGAAATTTTTAGGACTGTCAAAATTTTGACGGTCCTTCCAATCGAAATTTCAAAATTAACAAAAAATTAAAATAAATTAACTCAGTTGTCGATATATATCAAAATCCCAAATTTCTATCCTTAAAATTTATTAAAGTATTCTGTTATTTAAAATAGTAAATTTATTATTGGTACATTAAATATTTTGTAAAAAAAAAATTACCAAAAGTAAGATTTGGAGGTCGAAACATCATTTTTTGGCGATTCTAAAAATTTGGGAAGTCCGTCAAACGGTGAAATGGTTTATCCCGAAGTACTTTTCCATATGGTCATTTTGGCTCAAACTGGAGCTTGTTTCGATCTCCCAGTCAAAAGTTATGATACTTTAAAGTTTTATATTTTATATTTTTGCCTGTAATATGTACGTCTTACTTCGGATGAAAATTCTCTCTACACGAATTGTGTTACTCTCGTCGAAAACATACAAATCGACCTATTGTGTGACGAAAAACAATTTGAAAATAAATAGTTATGGCCGTTCGAAGTCTGATCGACGGCAGACGTAATATTCGTACGGTAGATATATATATTATTTTTTTGGGTTCAATGATAACATATTTTATTTTGGATGTTAAACTAAATAAAAAAAATCAAAATCCAAAACTAATTAAATAGAAATAAACTAAAAAAAAATTCTGACAATTAAAATGAGGACTGTCAAAATTTTGACAGTCCTCATTGTTTGTGGGACTTTCAAAATCCTGACAGTCCTAGTTTTATATAAAATTTTCAGTGGGTTAAAATTAGGACTGTCAAAATTTTGACAGTCCTACAAATTGTTAGGACTGTCAAAATTTTGACAGTCCATACAAATTGTAGGACTGTCAAATTTTTGACAGTCCATCCAAGTGGTAGGACTGTCAAAATTTTGACAGTCCTGATTATAACAGTCCCGACTTTGGGCTAGCCCCAAGTAACTTTTAGGATGGTGGACTGTCAAAATTTTGACAGTCCATCCAAGTGGTAGGACTGTCAAAATTTTGACAGTCCTAATTATAACAGTCCCGAGTTTGGGCTAGCCCCAAGTAACTTTTAGGATGGTGACTGTCAAAATTTTGACAGTCCATCCAAGTGGTAGGACTGTCAAAATTGTGACAGTCCATCCAAGTGGTAGGACTATCAAAATTTTGACAGTCCTATAACAGTTCCTAGTTTGGGCTAGCCCCAAGTAACTTTTCGGATGGCAAACTTGTAATTTTTTGTAATTTTTCAATGGGCTAGCCCCGAGTAAAATGTGCAGTGCCCTTATAATTTGCCTTCTTTTCCATGTTCTATGCAAGCAATACAATATGGGATTACTCCCTTAGCTAGGTGCGTTGTACTCTTTATTAGCATGCATGGGGTGATTCGCCTAGCGACTAGAATGTATCGTCAGTATTTTCAAGTGTGCTGACTAAGCAAAGACAAGTTCATCTTAGCCATCCACCTTAGCAATGATTCGCCTCGGCCGAGTGATACTCCGAGCGCGTCTTTAAAAGTCTAAGTCTTAACTCTTGAAGGACCAACTCTGAATTCTTTTGCCTTAAGTGAGTATTCTCGTCGAGCAAGGCGGGACGGATAGTCGCACTTGTGTCATTTAAATTGGCTATCCGCATTGATTCGGAGTAGGTTGTTATACTGTATCCTTCCGCCATTATCATTGCACCCAATGTTAAGGAGCGAGAGCATGTCTGACATTTGTGCTCCCTAACACTGACCTTAGAAGGATGGAGATGATCATGCGATCATTCTCTATCATATATAATCATGATTTTTAGAATAAAAATCCATATGTAATAGATTTTCATCATACGTAATCATGATTTGTGTGCCAATAAAATTTTAGCTTGATCTTGCTTTATTGTCTGTGTGTTGCTGACCGATCATTTTCTGTTTTGATTCAAGGTGAAGGAAAAAACTTGAATAACTGTCTTGCGTGTGTATTATGAGAGCCTATGGACGGATATGCATAATCCAAACCGCAACGCTTCAGTTTTTTTTTAATAAGATTCTTCTTTTTGGAAAATGAACCGTCGCCTCCCCTTGTTGATGAATTATGTGTAGGAACTTGAACCGTCACACTCTTCCTATAAATATTAGAGTCGATTACATAATCTGATATTCTTCGTCTGAACAGTGGTGGCTTCCATAGATATATCTCAGAAGGAGATAATAGAGTATGAAGAACCAATTGCTTTCTCACTCCCCACCGTGGATGACTCTGAGCACACCCCTGCTATTCTCATGCCTTTTCTTACTGAAGAGAAGAATGGTACACCTTTGGGGCAACTGCGTGAGGCAGAACTTGTTCAGGATCCCTTTGACCGTTCATCGGATGGACTCGTCCTTCCCAAAACTGAAGTCAAGGGTTTTGATGCTTCTGTTGTTGACCCAGAGAAACAAGATGAACAAGTCTGAGTAGAGGACATCCGTCAAGTGTTTGCATATTCAGATGTTTACATTTTTCATGCTCTTGCAACTTTTGTAAACAATAGTGACTGGGAGGATCTTGATTTCCACTGAAAGTTGCACTATTATCTCTTTTCTTTCCATTTTAAAATGCAGAATCTTGTAATATTTTCGTGGGTTTATTGTCCTTTGTATATATTGAACAGAATGATAGGTATATAATTGGTCTTCCAGATAAAATTCTATTATGTATATCTGCTCAAAGGTAATATGGACATGGAAGAATATGTTGGTAGAATTCATTTGGTAAATCCAATATCCATGGCGTATTTATACTGAATATAGATCATAATACTATCAGAAGTAATATGAAGGGGCTAGTGGAGAGCATTGTGTAGTTGGAGTCTGCACTGTTTGTTTCCAATTCAAGGGGATGGTTACCCCTAATAAGATCTGCTTCATATTCTAAAGAATGGGGACTCCTCATTAGCAAGACTGCCCACCTTCGAGAATGAGTGTTCTGATAAAATCCTTCAAAGGATTCAACAAACTGGTCGAACTCCTCTGACTAGATATCCTCGAGGTATGTCATCTTGAACGTCTTGCTTATGATTGAGTATCCTCCTCTGGCTGCTGCTACCTTACTATTCCTGCTACTCTCCTTTTCATTGCTTGACAGCAACCCTTCTACTATTACAGTCAACCACTCTCCCCCAAACTTGCACTTGCACAGACATAGCAAGTACAACAAGCATTTCCAACCCGAGCCACATACTTATGATATCCTTCTAACTAGTACTCTAATACTCGCATGATCTAAAATGCTCATAATACCATACCCTATCCAATGCCTCCCCTTTAAACACTCTAGGTACATTGATACACTAATACTAACAGTCCTCCTCTTTGCTCTACACTAATCCTTGTACCATCATAAAAATAAATACTTCATGAAACATGAATCACAGGAACTTCAGATGTTCCTATTTGGGAAACAAGCAGTAATGTTTAGCTTATCATATATAAGCACTAAGGGAGTTATGCCAAAATATGTTTGTGCATGACATACCAAACACACACAGAGACATAAAGTGCACAAATTGTGCACTATCACGGTGGTGCAGGTCATTGCACCTAGCCCCCTCCTCTCTCCTTTCGAATGCATGCACACAACTCTTCATACCCAACAAAGCCCCCTACAGACCTCATTATCAACTCCACTTCTAGTAGCACTTGCCTCCACAGGCTGAACTCGAGCTCCCCTCTTCTCAGTCTTGCACATTAGATAATTTTCCATGTACACCCCCCATATGTTGTACACTGAATTGAGTTCTCCCCCTTAACATCCAGTTCACATCAACACTCAACTATGGATACTTTAACCCACAACCAACTGCATCTTGTCTGCTGCTACTCCCTCGACTCAAAACTTAACATTCAAAATCATAACACACACTCACAAACATAAGTGCACATCCATTATCATACTCCTACACCCTCAAGTGCACAACAAGCATATGGCACACCCTTCGACAATAACACAATAAATAAACAAAAACTTGGTGTGCATCACCAACCCAATACCCAATCATTTATGATACTCTATGATATGCTCCCAAGTACCATACCATTGTAATACCAAACCCCCAAATCACTTAGAATACATAAATTATGATATATAATAATTAGAATGGTTATAATTAATGCAATAAATGAATTATTGATATCAAATGACCAAAAACCCTCAAGATACCGATACGCACCATGGCGTATCATGATACGCACTTTCCGTATTCAATTATAGACACGTACACACTAGAAAATCATGAATCACACTCTAAAATCACCAAAGAATTATTCTTTCGAACACCTAATGGTCCAAATTTAAAATTTTCCTAATTTGGCCACAAAAGTCAATGTAACTATCACAATATGGCTCATTAGGACCTAGTTCTTCTTCCTATGGGTAGTCCTTAGCCATGGAAGGGTTCCTAAGAGTCAAATACTATGAATTAACAATAAAATTAAGGGAAAATAGGGATTATACATATTAGGAGTCAAATCCCAATAAAACGCCTTTGGGTGGACACGAAATGGACACAAGCTCCTAAAATCTTCTCTCTAAGTAGTGCTCCTTGTAATTCAAGCTCCTAGGCCTCATTGATGATGAATATGAGTAGGAAATGAGAGGATTTGAGTAGAATTTTGTTAGGGTTTGCTCTCAGATTGGAAAAAATAGGGGATGAATTAATATGGAGGTAAATGGAGACTATTAAGGAATAAATGAGGCTATAAATATAACCTAATAGGGTCGGCCACCTCTATTAGGGTTAGGTTTGGTAATGCACAATATCTAGTATGCTCTCTAATGGTTGTCATGAAGGAATATTTAATTATGGAGAAGGTTCTAGACTAAGAAGGAATATTCTATCCATTCCCCTTAATCTAATTAACCAAGTCATGACTAATCTAATTAGTTGAACCAATGTGTCATGTCAAGTCTAGTTGGGTCCATTTGGGCTCACTAGCTTTAAGTCTGATTAATAGGCTAACTCATTAACCAACTAATCATATAGTTTATTCTAATTAGCTAGCACACAACCAATACATATAATAATAAACATTATCACCACTAATACAATTATCAAATAATTAGTCAAATAACAAAAATATCCTTCCCAGAATTAGGTGGTTACAATCCTAGCCCCCTTAGAAAAATTGTGTTCTCAAAATTTAAAGACGATCGTACCTCCTCTAGGTCAAACCCCTAATCCAATATAAAATCATCCAAGCATGCAAATTAAAGAAATCACTAATTATCATCACATGCATGGTTATTGTCTCTGTTTGTCATAATATTGCAGTTTCTGACAGGGGTATACTACTAACTATACTAACTATATAACACAAAGCAACTATAAGGTACTAATGAATTAATCAAATCAATAGATTAAAAAGGACAAGAAGAAAGAACATAACGGAACCTGCTAACCCATCACCTGCAGTATCGGTCTTCTCGACCGTTATCGCAAATGCCCTACCCTGCTGGGGTGGCTCCCTCTGCGGGTATTGTACAATCTGTGGTGCCACAATTGGCCAAACTCCACCTCTCTGCCTGGGTCTGCATATTGCAGACCCGGACGATGAAGGGTTAGGAGACAATCCTTCACCAGGTGCTCCAGAGATCCATATTACAAGCACGCTCCAAGCATTTTCCTGCAAACCTTCCAAGTATGCCCAGTCCCCTTGCAATAGGTGCATTAAGGAGCTCGCTGCACCTGCCTCTGAGGCTGTTGTGGCATCTGCTGAACTGAAGGTTGAACTGGGGCACGAACCAGCGCATGAATCTGTCGCTTCTGCTAAAATGCTCTCTGCTGGATATGGGGACGCTTGGCCAGTCTCACACTGCTAATGTCACTACCAAAGAAATCATGGTCCTTCTTGAGTCTTGATCTCAAATCTCTCCCGATCTTATGAGCCTCCACAAGGATCGCTGCATACGTCTCATGGATAGAAGAAATAAGAACCTTCACTTCCCAGTTTAGTCCCTCCCGAAAGCGACTAGCTTTGATCTTCTGGTCTCGTACCATATATTCTGCGTATCTTCTCAACCTGCCAAACTCTACAGCATACTCCTCGACTGACATGTCTACCTGTTGTAGGTTCTGAAACTGCCTCTTTAAGTCGAGTCTATCCGTAGGTGACAAGAACTTTTCTTGAAAAGGTCCTTGAAGCCTTCCCAAGACAACCCCTGATCCGCCATAAGTGGTTCATTCTGGAACCAGGTGCGAGTAATATCTAACAACTGTAGTCCAGCCGTCTCTATTTTCAGGTGCTCTGCGAGACGGGATAGGCGCATGATACGCTCGATGTCCTCAAGCCAGTCGTCGACGTAAATGATCCCCTCTGTCCCCTTGAAGTCTTGGGGACCCAACTTCTTGAAATTATGGATATTGTCCTGCTTGGGCTGAGCAACCTATAGCTGGGAAGGAACAACACTCTCAACTACTGCTATGGCAACCTGATGGACATTCTTAATGCCCTGCCATATTACATCTGTTTGTCTATACTGGGCCTCGTCCTGGACCCTCTGTGCCTCTATCATCTCTCAAAATAGAGAAAATATTTGTGCGGTGTCTACTGACACTGAAGGTGGTGGAGGGAGTCCCTCCGAAGAAACTTGAGCATTCCTCTGAACAGGTGGAGGACCCCCGAACACAGCTGAGGCTCCCAACTGAATTGGTGAGGCTACCCTCTAAGCAGGTGGATGTGGGACAGTATCAGCTTCTCCTCAAACAGTGGGTCGAGAAGTCATCGACCTCCCGAAAGCTGCTCCTGAACGCTACGATCTAATCTTCAGCGGCATCCTAAAGATAGGTCAAAACAAGAAGAAGTCAATATGGCACAAGATAAGATATTATCAAAGGAGGACATCAAGATAATAAAGTATTTAGAATGAATCAAGTTAGAGATTTCAAGTCAGATTGGAATTTCTAGTTGTGATTGATTATCCTCTCTCATCCTAGTATCATATATCCTATATCCAATCGCAGGCTTGCAGTAGTACAATTAAGCTGTTGCACTTCCATGATATCGTACAAATTATGAAGCCTGACCTGCATGGGCCACCACAAAAATGTGTCACGACCCGCACACGGTTACTAGGGCAAACTTTCATGAGCAACGTCCAGCCTACGCCGCAGCATCGACGGTAGAACCCTGTCTAGGTCAATAATACTATATATCTATCTCACACGATAATATATATACCTGTCAATGATATCTCAACTCCAAAAAAGAGGATAATATATGATAATTATGTACAATACTTGATCACAGTAATCTATACGAAAAAAGATAGCACGATATGAAATAAAGCAAAAGAAGTCACAAATTGCACAATATAAAATAAAGCAAAAGAAGTCACAAGTCAAAATCTAGATATTCTACAATATCAATATCAATTCTAAATAAGTCTAACAATACCAACATAAGTCTAGGAGTAATATAATAACATCATCTCAATAGTCTAAAGGCTGAAGATAAATCCAGTACCAAAAATACTAAGTAAATATAACTAAGAAAACTGGTGACACTAGCTAGACCTTCCAGTAATCACTCCTGAATGGTAGGGCCCCTGGTTGTTATCCCTCTTGTGCTTCATAGTACATAGGACATTAATCATCTAAGTAATTATTTGAAAAATATACCCAATCAGGATGGAACGAATACAACCCAATAGCAGTTCCAATTAATTAAAAAAGACTATAAAACAGTAAATAGAGGATGATATATACGATAAAAAAATAATAAACTGATGTAATGGTAAATAGTAAAGATAGACATGTAATATAAGCAATGTGTCATAACCAGTGCATATATGAAATGAAAGAAAAAAAGAATAACAAGTATCAGGTGCAAGGAAATATAATCTATGAACTGAACAGTAAGAAATACAACTATACTAAATATTTTAAAATACTATTTAGTTATGTGATCGGCTTGGGAGATTCATTGATTTACACTAAGGAAAAACTAGCTCAATCATACGTGTAGTGCATAATTAACTAGTAGCCGATGATTTACACTACTTGCCAATAGTACTTGATCACATATCTAGCTAGTACTTCCTTCGCTCCGACTGGTACGATGGATCCAACCATGACACGTTATTATCCAATGTATCCAATGTCCAATGTTAATATGATAAATAATATCCAATATCAATACGATGAGTCAAGGTAACATCTCTTGACTGAAGATCCAATGTATGTACCAATCCATGTACCATAGTGTCAGAAATCAGTTATAACATTTTTAAATACTCAAATTATAGTAATTATCAAATAATAAAAACTATCATAGAATGTACTCGTCTGAGGTCTAGAGCAATGAATGTAAATCGGTGTCCGAACTGGTGTCACACTAACCTATATATGAAATTTTATGTCAATATAGTATTAGAAATCATAAATGAGTCTTAAATAGGTTAAAAATTATATTCTAGGTCAAAACTAAGTCATACTAGTCAAACCAGATCAAACTAGGTCAATATATTGATTATATGTTTATACTAGCCATACCTTGCTAATATCTTAGGTAAACTAGCTAATACTAGGTATACTAGTTATTATTAACTAATACTAGTTAAATACACTATATTATATGTCATATACTTATAATATAGACTCTATATAATTAATGTCTATAATATCTTAGCTATAATATTATATTACTCTAGTATCTCTCACAACCCAAGTAAATCTTAAATACCTTGACCAATACCTTGCATCATAGCCTATACCTTAGTATCTTATCAAACCTATACCAATACCTTACCAATACCAATACCCATATCTTATATCTCACTATACCTATTATCCTAATGCCTTACCTAAGATACCTTATCTTAGTATCTAACACTAACCCAAATTACCAATACCCCTTACCTAACATCTTGGTATCCCTGACAGCTTGATACTCCCCATGATACCACACTCTATTCCAAAACCATACTAACCACTAATACACCCATATACCCTAATGATACTAACATACCCATTCCCAGTTCAATGCAACTACACTACCCAACTATGATACACTTAACATGACATCCAACTGATACTCTACTTATATTGGTATCTACCTCAGTGTCCTAACACTCACTCACTCTAACTCACTAACTGACCTGAACTACCAATACTATACTAGAATGCACAGGCCACTCCAGACACAATGTAATACACGCACACACCCATAGGTACAGATAACCTCCTAGTTTAGATGAGTCTCCCAATGTCTTACCTACTGGATACCCTCTCCCTAAATCACTTTGTTCATGAACACACAATATGGGTTACCGCTGAATTTTGACACACCCTTAGTACCCATGTACACACAAATTGTTTCTACCATCACTGGGACAAACAGTGTACACTTGCACTGTCACACCCCAGTACTGGAATAACGAGACAGACATGACCAGCTACCCCATACAAAGTATTATATGTAGTACGACGATCACGACTGTAATAAGACAAGGGAATGTATGCTACAATCAAGTCACTTAGGGTCACACGAACATCTATGTCTCAATCAATCAAACAAGAATTAATAAACATAGAGCACATATGATAAAGGAATAAGGCATCCCAAATGCTTTCTCAAAATGCTCTGAGACCAGCTATGCAAAATAAGAAGCTAGAAGAGTATAAAAAGTATATGATAGTGATCAAATGCAGTCTGATTTAGTATAATCATATAGAAAAACTAAATGTCCAGACGTGTCGGCTAACAGGTGTCGGTGGCTAAACGTCCAAAAGAAATAAATGTACAATGACGAGCAGGGAAGAAGAAAATTCACTCTTTATCCTCTGCGACCATGTTCCTGGTATGCTCCATGAGTTGAGGGATAACACGTTGGATCCTCGGGTGCTGGCTCGAAACCTGGCCATGCAAAACCAGTGGGGTTAGACCCCAAATAGCAAGTACCGCAAAGGAGCACGAAATGGAGAAACAAAACCCAAACAATAGATATAAGTATACATAGGTTCTGTGTCATAGTTTAGGTCCACAGCATATCCTAGCACAAAGGCCCAACCCTACAACCAAACAAGTACAAGGGTTGAACCATCACACCATGATAGTCCATGTTCCTAGACTACTATTCAGAATATTTATTTATTTTATCCGAAAAAGGCCCATATTCTATTTCCATAGTCCTTCTAGACCTAGGGACTAAATTATTACACAAAAATAGAAATAGATCCTTGGGTTCGTACCTATATGACAAAAAAATACAATCACAACCAAGTCCAATTTTTTTATATAATCACTTGTACAGCTTGCCATTTGTGGAGCTTGAGGTTAACTCAGAAATAATGCATATTAGGTATCATCAGATCATGCCATTATCGAATATGAGCTAACCAAGCCAAATAAATGATTATAGAGATACTTTACTGATGCACCAGTTTTTCGTAGAGCTACTGCATTAAATCACGGTATTAGTGGTTCCAGTGCTCCTATAGGGAGACAATAGCTCAATATTATTTATAATATGTCAGATAATGTACTCTACTAAGGCGGATGATATACGGTATATGTGATGGCCAGCTAACAGCGTACTTAGAATGAATCTCTATAGAAAGGTTCGTTGGCATGATCTCGGGATACCGTTCCCTCCAAATATTACTACCACTTTTAGTTACTTAATTAGCTCTATATTGTGTTCAAAATCTCAAAGCATGGTCATATGCGAATTTTTCTTCAGATGTCGTACAAAATACGGGTACGCTAGATACGAATCCATGGAAATTAAATCTGGATTCACCCGAGCGTGTATGCAACATTCAATAAATTAATATCCTTGCACGCTTTGGTACTTGACTCACATATCATGCCCGTGCTGAATATATATATATATATATATATATATATATATATATATATATATATATATATATATATATATATATATATCACGTATTCAGAGGCATTCTTGATGCACAACCAAAATATAAATTACTTAACACGTGACACGGTATATCGCACCTCAGTGCACATCCGATCATATACAATTTTAGGCAATAATTTACATTAGCACGGATACAGTATTCGAGTCCAATTATATATTGGGCCACATGAATCAAGATCACATTAAACACAAATGCTTATGTCATGCACATAGCTGGTTAGTCACTTATCACTTAGTCTGGTTCATACTAAAATCTCAGTTCAACTCATGCCATATTTATAGCAAATCTTAGCTCATGGTCATGTCTAGCACGAGGTCTGGTTACTAAATCCATTCTTTCTTAGAATCATAAATTAACTATAAAAGAATAAGAAAATATTCAATTTAAACGTCAAGGCTATATGGGTGTCTAGGCCGTATGGGAAGTCTTAGCCGTATAGAGTAAGCTCCGTAAGCCTGCTCTTCGTTGGTTGACCTGCCCCCCGGTTAAATGAATGTCAGGTGCTGATGTCAGCTAGGTCAGCTTGGATAAGGTTTGAGTTTTGCTGACGCCCTTCACTTTCTTCTATACAATATGATTCACTCGATTCTGAGCCAAGCCTGCTGCCTCAACTACTCGGTCGATTGGGCTCAGCGGTGGATGATGAGATCGTCTGGGTAAATCAACACTATCACGACTCCAGCGATGATGTCACCTTTGGGCCCTATTCTTGAAGCACCATCGAAGAATATTCGCCAAACGGCCTCCGTGCTCGTTATATGGGTAGCCAGGAAGTCAGCCAGTACTTGGCCCTTGATCGCTCTCTGTGGAACAAATATCATGTCATATGGTGACGGTAATATTTTCCATGTAGTCAAGCAAAAATTGAGTGCCCCTGGTTTGGTCATGAGAACCCCGAGGGGGTTGACTCACGAAACTACAAGAATGGTCTGTCCCGACACATAATATCAGGTTTTCTGAATTACAAAGACCAGAACGAGACACTCATTCTCAACGGGGTTGTATCTGTGCTCCGTACCTACCATCATTTTTCTAAGGTAATAGATGGAATGCTCGTGGCCTGCATCACTTTTCTGGGCAAGTAGAGCACCGAGAGAGTGATCCATCGCACGTACGTACAGCAAGAAGGGTCTTCCCATAATGGGGGCCACCAAGACTGGGGAATTTGTAAGATACTTCTTGATATCGTCAAATGTTTGATGGCATTCTTTAGAGACTCCCTTCTTCATAAGCTGAGTGAAGGGTTGGTAATGTCCAGAGAGGTTAGCTATGAACCTCCTAAAGTATGCTAATCTACCTTGCAGACCACGAAGCTCTCGCAGGTTCTTCTGAGAACGAGATACAATCATCTTGAAGACTGCAAATCAGTCAAAGGCTACCCGGACAGTGCCCCGACGAAGAGTTTAGTGAGAAGAGCGTCGCTGCGGGGTAGATGCCCCATTACTGTCTTAAAATAACTCATGTATTGACAAAGAGATGTCAAATGGAGTCATAGTGAAGGGATTGTACTTTGGCGGGTATGCCACATCTTTCCACTCGAGAGGATATGGTTGTCATATTCCCAGCTCGCACAGTGTCTCCAGATTATCCATCTAGTCCTGGAGGGATCGAAGTTCTTGTATTTCCCGTATGGCCTCCCAGGCTTCATCTACTACGGGAGGAATAGAGGATCTCGACAGAGTATGATTGCCATCAGCTGGCGGGGCAGTTGCATTCGAGTCTTCGTTGGTCCTAGGATCCTGGCTTTCTTGCATAGAGGTCCGTGGAGGTTGTGAGACCATGCTTGCCTTAATCTCTAGCATTGTTTGGGTCAAGGCTTGTATTGAGGCACTCATGATGTGCATCATCGCTTCCAGAGCATCAATGCGTTGACGATCGCTGGTGCCCTCACTGTCCTTCCCAGCCTTGTATATTATTCTGACATGGGAGGAGACAAACGAAAAAGTGGGTCTCTCACTTTTTGCCTCGGACTCTTATATTGAATAGTCCTTAGAAAAAGTTATCTTCTTCGGATTCAGACGGAACACTACCTCCGGCTTGAAAATCGTTGTCTTCGTGGAATGATGGACTGTTGTAAAGTTTTGGAGGACTTCTACTCACAACTTGCGAAGTTGTCTTGGGTCTGGAGGAAGTACCACCCCCAGTTGTTGACGATTTCGTCTTCGAACGGGTGCCCAGAAAAATTTCTTATATAGGTATTGCTCCTTGCCTCAGCCTCCTTGCCACACTGGCTGAGAGTGGCGGATTGGAGGTGTTAGACTTTCGACCTCCCCTTATGGAGGGAAACTTCTAAATAAAGCAGCATAAAACGAAGGGCAGCTCCTCTTCTTTTGGTATTTGCACCTATTTTTTAGGGCACTGCTGGGTGGGTGCTCTTGGCTATATTCGTTGAAATATCGACTGCCTATTTGCAGATACTGCTGCTTTGGCACATCAGCAGTTGATGATGATGTGGGCACAGTGGTATCCAGAAGGGGACATATGACATGTCGTGGTTGTCTCCCTTGCCTTACGCTTGTGATTGATCACATCACGTAAGTCAGGCGAGGGATGACTCACCTTTGCACCCTCTTTGTGAATACGGGTAGACCGAGCACATGGGTGTGTAGATGAAGTTTTTGCTCCCTGGCCTATGTTTCGTACAAGAATATTTCCTAAGTCACTAGAGGAAGACTTTTGAGACTGACCCTGTCCCCGTGCCACTATGGGCTGCGCACATGGGTCGATCATGTATAAATTTTTGTCAGGAGAACACATAATAGTTAGCGGCGCACGCTGACGGTCAGCCAACTGAGCAGTTACTTGAGCTTAGCGAGCCCGCACTGCCCTAGACTTCCTTGTCTTAGCACGTACTAGTGCGTAGTACGAGGAGTCCAAGTCTGTCCCCTCGTTAGGGTGGAAAATGGAGTCAAGACCGCATGAGAGTCTATCGAAGACAGAACTTATGTTGGCGTCAGGGACTCATGCAATTATCTTCCTGCGCCTGGAGTTTCGTGTCGTATGGTCCTTCTATACCCTCTGCCATGGACGCATGGACCGAGCATCAACACCCAAGCTTCTGGCATCATTGTATTTTTTTCTGCTAGTACTTGAGTGCTGATCAGTCTTCTTATCAGACACGACTTTTGCATGGACAGGGACGAGCTGGGTAGACGCATTATGTGTGCCCTCAGCAGCAGGGAGGCATGTACCGCAGGTGGGCGAGGCACAACGGTCTTTTCTACCTATATCCTGTGGGGCTTCTTAGGCTTTGCTAGCCTTGGCGAAGGACTCACGCTGCCCTCAGAAATTATTTCTTCAAAGGCTTGCTGGTCAAAGCGTACAACCAGCATCTTCTGGGTTGAACCCAATTTTGTCGCGTCGGACTATGCCACGGTCTTCTCATCAGAGAAGAAGGATCTCCCCAGCAGAGTTGCCACCTTGTTTGCCATTGATGCAAAACTTGAACAAGTTTTGTTTCTATAACAAACGAAAGTGTACAAAGAAATTCTAGACAAAAAATCTAAGTACAATAATTTTGATTCTGGGAGTGTGGCAATGGAGATCGAGTACTGCAGCAACTCCTTTACTTTATTGACGGTCCAACGAGGGAATGAGAATGCTTTCTCCTGCTGTCTCTCTCTCTCTCTCTCTCATGTGCCCTCTCTGTCCCCTCCCGTTGGGCATGCTACCGTGGTTTTTATAGCTTTCATACTGATGGGCTATGTGTGCGCATATATTATACGTATGGATGCTGAAGCTTCCATGTCTTCATCCTTAACATGATGTAACTGCTACTGTGGATGTAGGTTACGACCGAGTTTCCATTTGGGGTCTTTGTTAGGATCCGTTGTTGCTAAAAATCTAGTCGGTTCCCGTCCTTGCTGTGCACGACTTGGTCAGCTCGAAACGTGACCTGCACTTAGTCGTAGAGAATCTTATCAATTGTAATAGAAAGATTTTGGCTTAAAAATGCACTGCCATGTTGAACGCTTGGGGTCTGGAACGCATAGGGCCAGAGATGCATGGAACGCATGGAGTCTAGAACAAATAGGGCCAGAGACGCATGAAACATATGGAGTTTGGAACGCATACGACCAGAGACGCATGTAAATCATGGATTCTGGAACGCATAGGGCATTTGCTTTGGCACTGTCCAGCTGTATACGAAAAAAGGAAACATGATTGGTGACGTGAGCACTAACGCCTACTGTCAACGTCAGAATTGAGGCATTCATCCCCATTATTGTTGACTGAGTCATAAATGCTTTGACTTGACTCAGCTGACTCTATGCATTCAAGACGTTATGTGTCTCTTGACTTTTGGTGTATGAGGGCTGAGGCGCATAGGGGCCTTTGAGATTTTTTATGCTTTTACAGAGGTATATTCATTCTTATGTATTCATCTCTCGCCAACATGTTGTGTGTTCTTTTGATAATTACTTGTGCTTTTATCCATGCTCATGTTTGTCATGCCCCGGTACCAGAATACGGAGACGAACATAGCCAGCTCTCCAGTACAAGGTATAAAATATCATACGACGGTCACAGCTGTAACTAGACAAGGGGTACATACTACAAGCAAGTCACTTAGGATCACATAGAATATTTATTGTCTCAATAAGTCAAACAAGGATAGTAAAAATAGAATATATATGACAAGGAAATAAGTCGTCCCAAATGTCCTGCCAAAATATTCTAGCAACCAGCTATTACAAAATAAGAAGCTTGCGGAGTAGCAAAAGTATATGACCATGATCAGCTGCAGTCTGATTAATTACAATCATGTAGAAAAACTAAATGTCCAGATTTACGGCTAACAAGTGCCGGTGGCAAAATGCCCAAAAGGGTAAAATGTACAATAACGAGTAGAAAAGAAGGAACCCACTCTTATCCCTCAGTGGTCATCCGTCTGGGGTGCACCATTGTTCAGGAGAAGTACGCTAGATCCTCGGGTTCTGGCTCTAAAGCTGGCCATGCAAAACCAATGTAGTTAGACCCCAAATAGCAAGTACCACAAAAGAAGCACGAATGAAGGAACAAAACCAGTAAGAAATAAACATATATATAGTTATGTGTCATAGTTTTGGTCCATAGCCTATCGTGATACAATGCTAACCCTACAACCAAACTAGGACAAGGGTTAGTCCATGGCACCATGATAGTCCATGTCCCTAAATTATTTAACAGAAGATATAATACATAATCAAGCTTAGTTACATAATCGGCCAATCACTTGTACGGCTTACTAAGTAGAGTCTGGGTTATCCCAGAGTTAATGCATATAATAGGAAATCTTATATCGAACCAGGTATTAGTAGGGCTTACCCATAGGGAACTCGATAAACCTACAGGTAATAATTGTCCGTACACTACGACTGAGCATGCTATACACACTCTACTAACTTATATAAACCCATTACCATTGAGTATATTCAACCTCTCTGGCAACGCCTCAAACTTCAATCCAATACGTGTCACAAATTGCGCAGATATAAATAAATAAGATGCACCTAAATCAAATAATTCTATAGCAGAAAAAGATACGACAAAGATGTTACCTGCCACCACGTCGCCTGATGTCAAAGCTTCTTCCAAGGACAAAGTGAATGCTTGCCCTTGGCCCTATTGCGCTACTCGATGTTGCCTCCCTTGGAAGTGTTGTTGTAGCCTCTGCTGGCCCTGCTATTGATTCTACTGTTGTTGGTACCTCTGAGCTTGTGTCGATAATGGACGTTGGGCTAATGGCAGTACTGCTATCGCTGGCCCTTTGTGCTAAACTGTCCCTGGTATTGGCAGTATTGATAACTGTTGGACTTGTCACGACCCGCACCCGGTTTAGGGGCACGAGTGCGTGGGTACGTCCAGCCTACGCCGCAGCATCGGCGGTAGAACGCTGTCTAGGTCAAGTACTATCTATAAAATCTCACGCTAGCATCCAACTCTATAAGGAGACTCGGATACCTCTATAAAATATTAACAACATACTCAATCACAACTACAGCACGATAGGAATATCAAAGCAAGCAAGAAATATAAGACAAGTCTAATGACAAAATAATCATACCTGCAATCATTAACTTCCAATCCCCAAGTGTGTCAGAAACCAGTCTACTAAGGTCACAGTCTGGAAAAATATTTCCCAGTCAGGAAGGAGCAAAGTACATCTCTAAATAGCAGTTCTTTATTAATGATATAAACTATGTAGCTGTTCTAGATGGAAATATACCAGATGCATGTATAGGTACAAGAAATGTACAACAAAAGAAATACTGGAAATACTGTAAGTAAATGCAGGAGAAGAAACAATATGTCCATGAGCAAGAACCTATGACTAAGTGTTTGAGTACTAACTTTAACATGTGATCGGCTTGGGAACTTGATCAGGCTGGTTACATGTGATTAGCTATGATTCACGAAGGTCAGGCTAACCGTTGGTTAGCTATGATGCATGGAGAGGTCAGGCTAATCACACGTAACAGCTATGAAGCACGGAGATGGTCAGGCCGCACCCGACGTGAGATGTGGGGTGAGCTATGATGCATGAAAAGTTGGGTATGATCACATATCTACACTAAAATACTCTCCACCCCCGACTGGTATAGTAGATCCAATCATGGTACGCTATAGCACGGGATTCCCTAGGAAGGTAGCAAATCTCCCCGGAAATCAGTGTCTGTACATGCACAAGATATCAAGGAAACAAGTCTTGTACAAGCTACACCATGAATAAGGAATAACATCTCATGACGAGATCCGTGTATACCAATCCGTGTAACCAACGTGTCAGGAACATGGATATTTACACTAGATACAGTGAACATAGGAGATATCATAAATTAGAAACTAATCAGAGAATGTACTCGCCTGGGGTCCTTAGCTGGTAACACCAATGTCCTGTTCCCGAATATCGTCTAGATGATCCAACAGTCCTTGAGTTCATCCAATTCGAGCTGAGAATGCAGGTACCAAAAGTCATATCCAAGTCTAGGCACGAAATACAGTAGCTACAGTCCTCAAGTAATCTATCAGAGCCCAATTCAAACAACCAAATCATCACACAGTATTTACATACCTACGAACAAGTTCCTAATTAGGGTTTTATTATAGTATATATATGGTAACACCCTAACTGTAAATATGAATATGTATATATATAAGAAAACATTTTTTTTCTTTTCTTTTTACATAAAACATATATTTTTATGTAATTAATAATTAAGCATTCAAAATTACCAAATATATACTTATGTGAATTTACTTATACAAACATATAACAAAATACTTAACATATAGGTACGAAACTTACGTACAAAATACCTATACTTCTATAAATAAAATTTTTTATACATACATACATAACAAGTATTTGCTAAAAATAATGGCAAATAATACTTACTAAGTATTTGTTAACAAAATAAATGTATATAATACACAGTAAGTATTTGGTTACAAAATAAGGGTATATCATATACGATAAGTATTTGTTAACAAATTTGGTATATAATATATAACAAATATGGTATACGATATGTAATAAGTACTTGATAACAAAATATTTAATATATACTAAGTATTGGTAATACAACTTGTTAACAACTAATGCTCCAATTCTTAATTATTGAAATCTTATGCAAATATGGAAAACAATAAGGGCTTTATATAAAAGAGAACCTAATGATTATTGCACCCATAGGAATGGAGGGCACACAGTTTCTCTTCCACTATATTTTTCCTCCATCAATCATTGATATCCACCCACTGTCTTCACAAAACAACACACATAATATTACTTCAACACGACTTCTTCTTCTTCTTTGTTCACACAACAGCATATCCACACTAGTCTCCATATAAACTCAACTCTACATCTTGCCATTTACTAGTTAAAAGAATTGACAACATCTAAAGAGTGGTGTCGTGTGAACAAGGAGGGGTAAAGAAAGTTTATTATGGTCATGAATAGTGGCATGCAAGTGTATATCATCATCGTTTCTATGTTTTTCTAAAACTCCTACTGATCTGTACCCATTGGATCCTCCTCAAAATCACCTTCCCCATATCAACTGCTGCCTCTCCATCCCTTCTTCCTCATATTCTTAATATACTCACATAACACCACACATGCTATAATACTAAATAAGTATCGATACTCATGATCAAGGAGATTAACTACAATGTAAAGGAACGTAGTGGGAAAGGATTTTACCGGTGGAAGATGAAGTGATTGACTCGGCAAAGCTTCTTCGCAGTGGAGGAAGATGATGGATGAATGAAGCCGAGGTGGTGAACGCAGAGCAGCGGTTCCAGCGGGGAGGAGCTCCGGAAAGAACGGCAGAGGGAGGGTAACCGGAGTACGGTGAAATCGGAGTGCAGCGGGCAGCAGGTCGGCGGAGCTCTCAGCAGAGGGAGGAGCAGCTGAGCCGGCGCTAGCAACGGTCTGGTCGGAGGACTGAGCAGTCCGTCGGAAATGCTACGGGCCGGAGAGGAGGGAAGGTCGGGGAGCAGTTGGTGCGGGGTCGCCGGAAGAGATCGACAGTAGGGAGGAGATGGGAGAGGAGTAGCCGGAGTAGGGGACTCGGTCGCCGGACTACGGCAGAGGGAATGGGGAGCAGCGACTGCCAGCGGGAGGAGTTCGGCGGAGTAGGGAGATGCCGCCGGGAACAGTAGGTGCGACAGCAGCAGTATGGGGGGAACTGAACAGTATTCCCCCCCCCCTCCTTCAAATTTAAATTTCAAAAATGAAGAAAGGAAGAAGAAGAAAAGAAGGAGAAGAAGAGAAGAAGAATGGAAGAAGAAGAAAAATTTTCATACGTAGGAGAAGAAATATGGGGCTTGCTTGGGGATTAGGGTTTTCTAGGGAAATGGGTAGATGTGACATTATATAGGGAAGAGGGTTGTGCATCTAATGGTGAGGATGCACCCAATTAAGTGGGTGGTCCAGATTAAACATGAAGGAAATTTCATGTGGGGGAAAAATGCAATTTGGTCCACAAATAAATAACCTTTCCATTTGGTCTTGGACAATGGGGTGATGACACCTACAATTGAATAATTGCAACTTAGCCCCTTAAATTCGGGATGCACAAACACATAAAATGATAAAAATTTGGCGGACGATTCGGGGTCCGGTATTTTGTAGGGTCAGGGGGCACTGTAAGACTGGTACGGGCTCAATTAGCAGGGCACTGGAATTAATTTGGGATTTACGAAATCAGATAAAATGGTATCCTCAAATTAATTGGAAATAAATGCAAGTTGTGTTCAACAATTAATTAGGAGTACATGGGACCAAAATCAGGTCAGGTCATCAATACCAATAATGAAGAAGACTCAGAACAGGATATTACCCTAATTTGGGCCGCACGAAAAATAGGTCAAGATTGCCTCCAATTTTCGATTGGAACGCACAACGATACAAAATAGGAATTTATTAAATAACGTCCGCGACGATTTTTGTGCGGCTAGAAATAATGTACAGAGAGCACAATTATGATTTGCAAAAATAGCAGAATGGAAGGCGGGCATGTCTAGGGCAAGATTGTGAAACTTGTTGGAAGACAAAAGCTAGGGTAGTGCTCCAAATATCGAAGCAAAGACAATGCGCAATAATTAAATAAAAATACGGTAATTAAATACAACCTCCAATAACTTAATTCTAAAATAAACAATTTAACCTCAAAATCCCATAATTCGGACAGGTGTTCCTCTACTGGGCTTCTAGGTCAAGTTTGCTAGCTCAAAACAAATAAATACTGCATCTAACACTATATTTAATTACACATCACACATAATTATTTTAAATAAAATAAAAAATAAAACTTATCATGAAATTATCTAATTGTAACTACCATAATATTAAATATTATAAAAAGTAAAAAATTACCCCTGTTTTCGGGACGTGGTAGTGACAGGACTGGCCCTCCTGACCTCTACATCATCGGACAATTGGCAATCCGGTGATCCAGACTACCGCACCTCATACACAACCTATTGGCTTCCCTACATACATCTCTAGTGTGGCCTCCCTTGCCATAATAAGTACATCCCATCAGTGCTCCTTGGCGCTGTTGTTGTTGTTGCTGCCTCGACTGCTGCCGAGCTGGTGCTGTCATTGTTGAAACTATCGCCCTTTGTGGCGTTGAATCATGAATATGAACACCAGGTGATGGTGCTGACATTTAGGGTACTGCTCTACCTCCTCTACTCTGAGCATGAGACCTCTTCTGGCCTCTCGTCCTCGCCGACAACCTCTACATAGTAAGCTCATACCTCCGAGCTGCGATCAATACTTTCTCATAAGTTTGGTAGTCGTGTCCATCTACCAGTTGTAGAATCTCCAGATGAAGTCCTTGCTAGAAACTTATCCCTTTGTCCGACTCTATAGCCACCATGGTCGGAGCGAATTTACTCAGCCTACAGAATTCTACTGTATATTCGTCCACAGTCCTACCGGCCTGCTTGAGACCGATAAACCTCTGCTGAAGCTCATATTGTGCGACGACTCCAAAATACTTTGCCCGAAACTGAGTCCTAAAATTGTTCCATGGGATAGGATACCTCAAGACAACATCTACTGACGCTCACCAGCCACGGGAAAGGTCTTGAAGCTGCAGTCGAACCTGGTCAACTTGTTCATCAGCCAGAATCTTCACGGCTTCCAGAATAACCTCAATATCTTGTAACCATGCTTCTGCTGTGATGGAGTCCTTCGTGCCATCAAAGTACCTCGGGTTAAGTCGACAAAATCTAACCGACACCCCTGAATCAGTCCTCCCACCTCTCTCTAGAGTCATCTATAAACCCTATGTCAATAAGACATTCTACTCTTGTTGTTGAAACTGTTGATGTTGTTGCACCGCCATCTGATGCTGCTGCGTAGGCATTATTCTCCGTTGGATATCTAATATTGCCGGGATGTCAAGTACTAATAGTACTACTGGGGGTACGGGGATCTCAGGGGTTGGTTGCTCAACATATCCAACTTTTGGTTCCACTATGCCAGCTTGCTCAACTACTGGATCTATTCGGATCTGACTATAAGCAGGTGCTACTTCCCATTGTTGCCCAGGGAAACCCTATCCTGCCATTCCTGCAGCTCCAGCAACTGAAGAAGCCCTAAAGAAAGGATAAGAAACATCAAGAACATGATGGAAAGGATCAAGTAGGCAAGCAATTTTAATAGTTCAAGCATCGCTATCGAGTAAGACGAAAAAATATATCAAAGGGGACATATTTGATTGAGACTCATAGGACCACAATACCCCACAAGTCTGAAAATACAGACCTGCATGGGCCACCACTAAAACCTTATCATGTCCCAGTACCAAAATACGGAGACGGACATGGCCATCCCCCCCATACAAGGTATAGAATGACGTACGGCGGTCTCGGTTGTAACTAGACAAGGGGGTGCATACTACAAGCAAGTCACTTAGGGTCACATAGAACATCTAATGTCTCAATCAGTCAAACGAGGATAGTAAACAAAGAATATATATGACAAGGAAGTAAGGCATCCCAAACTCTCTGCCAAAATATTCTAGAAACCAGCTGTTATAAAATAAGAAGCTAGCAGAGTAGCAAAAGTACATGACTATGATCAGCTGCAGTCTGATTAATTACAATTATGTAGAAAAACTAAATATCAAGATTTACGGCTAACAAGTGCCGGTGACTAAACGCCCAAAAGAGTAAAATGTACAGTAACGATCAGGAAAGAAGGAACCCACTCGTGTCCCGCAGTGTTCATCCATCTGGTGTGCGCCATTGTTTAGGGGAAGTACGTTGGATCCTCGGATATTGGCTCTAAACCTGGCCATGCAAAACCAGTAGGGTTAGATCCCAAATAGCAAGTACCACAAATGAAGGTTCAAAACCAGTGAGAAATAAACACATATATAGTTATGTCTTGTAGTTTCGGTCCATATCCTATCGTGATACAATAATCTAACCCTACAACCAAACATGGACAAGGGTTAGGCCATTGTACCATAATAGTCCATGTCCCTAAACTATTTAACAGAAGATATAATACACAATCAAGCTCAGTTACATAATCGTCCATCACTTGTACGACTTACTAGGTGGAGTCTGGGTTATCCCAGAGTTAATATATATAATAGGAATCCTCAGACCGAATCAGGTACAAACAGGGCTAGTCGAACCATGAATTGCCACATAACACATAGTATTATGCACCAGTCTCTCGTAAGGCCACCGTGCTAAGATCGCATAGAACAGATAGTACAACATAGTAGTCGGATATTGCCATCCACTAATGAGGATTCAAGTAATATCCATGGTGGCCAGCTAGTACTCCCAAATAAATTTTTGAGGGTGGCTAGTTAAGCGCGATCTCGGGATTCCGCCCCTCCCAATGCTCTACAAGTTTTAGTTGCCTAGTTAACCCTACGGCTAGCTAAAATCACATGGCGTGGTCACATGTTATTCCTCTTATATGTCGTATCGCAGTACAGGCACGCTAGATACGAATCCACTGTCTCTTGATAGTTCAATTTGGATCATCGAGCGTGATGCAACAATCAATAAAAGTTTTAGCCACACTTGGTAATTGACTAAACTATTTTGTCCATGCTTGGAGGAATTGTATTATATCATATGTCGTATAGCACGTAGGTACACATCGATGTAAAATATGTAACATAATTGCGTAGGAACACTTAGCACGTATGAACACATAACACGTAGTAAGTGTATCAGCACTGATACAAGTGGTTGAGTCAAGTCACCAATCACAGTAAATTATATGAGTTCTATCACATTGTAATACATAGATCAAGTCAGGCACATGGAAAGTCATAGTCACTTGGCGCATGGTCCATGTCTACACATAGTCGGGTCAGGTGCATAGTCGGGTCCAATACGTGGTTACTTAGTTCTTATACAATTACAATCATTAGAATCATAGATGAAATAAAAAAATATAATAAAATAACCAAACAAAGAAAATCAATAAAACATGCACATAAGGACGCATAAGAATCAGGGAAGCATGAGAATCGAGGGCGCATGGAATAAGGCAAAGTCTATGCCTCGGGATACGTGCTGAGTGATAGAAAATAAATACAAGTCAGAGAAGTGACTGATGTGACTTGATGTGACAAGCCAAAAAGTATCAGAAGAAAAAGACAAAAGCACAAAAAGTCGTGCAGAGTCATAAAAGTCGTGTAGAGACATGCGCCCAGAAGAAGAGACGCATGGCTCGTGGTCTCATAGTCTCCTGGTCGCATGGAGTCTGGCCTTAGTAAATTTCTATGCGTTCAAGGTACTATGCGTCCGACTTTAGAACACATGCACAGAACGGACATGCGTCCAACAAGATGGACGCATGCTGGACGGGAGCATGTTGCTGGGCCGCATTGTACTCCATCTTTCCATAATAGCAAGTTCGACCATGGAAAAGCTCCAAGAACCCGAAAACCTGTTTCCTTCATAAAAATTTTATTTTAACTCCAAATCAAGTGAACCAAAAGCCAAAGCGCCTGAAATACAATGCTCCATCACCTAGAAAAACTAATTTTCTAAAATACCTTGTTTTAATAGATAAAAACCACGAAAAACTTATAGAACCCATAAAAATCCTTAACAAAAAAATGTAGATCTAGCCAAATCCATCCATCAAAACCAAAAACTCTAAGTATAAAAGTGCTTAAAATCATAATATACACATATTAGAATAATAAAATACAAGAAAAGAGCAGGGATTAAAATCTAAGAGTTTTTTCATATTATGCAAGGTGTACTTGGCTAAATAAAGAAGAAAGAGAAGGAAAGTGAAGAATGAGGGAAGAGAGAAAGAGGTTGGGTTATATAGCTAGGATTTGAGGTTTAGACCATGGTTCTCTCATGACTTGAACCAACCCACAAAATAAACCATGAACTACACTAACCAAAGAATGGGTCTAGTCTCCATGCAACCAAATAAACATACAAGCAAAAAATAATATGTCATAAGTACATATATCGAGAACGGAGAGTGACATCTCAACCCACCTTAGAAAAATTTTGTCCTCGAAATTCAAACTCAAAACTAGCTAGAGAAATCAGAACAAGTATTATACTAACTACAAGCACATCTACGCATGTAATCAACAATTAACCATATAATGAAGAAAAAGCAACATCACATAGAGCATAGGTGAACGAACCACGAGATTCGAAATACGAAGGCATAAGGACAAATATACCTTCCGAGTCGAATATGTGCAGATACCGAGACGGGATATCGTCCTTGCACTCCAAAAATGTCTCAAGGCTCAAGTAATTCACCGAAGCTACGAGGCCAACCGAGCCCCTCTAAATTAGTGTTGGCCACGAGACTCTCCCAAAGGGTGATGACCCCAAGCAACCCGGACAAGACAAATAGTCCGATTCTTGAGAACCATCTTTCTTTGGTCCAAATGGATACATGTTGCTCCTCGTAAGATAAGTCGGTACCAACGACTAATTCGGAATGGTCGAGGATGTGACTCAGATCTGAGACATACCTACGCAACTGAGATACATGAAATATATCGTGCACCTCACGTAGCGAAGGCGGAAGGGCAAGATGATAAGCAACATCGTCTACCCACTCAAGGATATCGAATGGACCAACGTATCGCGGACTAAGCTTTCCACAAACCTCGAATCTAATGACTCCATGGGTCAAAAAAATTCGCAAGAACATGTAGTCTCCAACACGAAACTCTAAAGGCCTACGATGCTGATCTGACCAATGACGATGCCTATCATACGCAACCCGAAGTCGCTCTCTGATCAGCCTGACAACTTCTACTGTTTGCGTGATCTTCTCTGGGCCCAACATCGTTCGTCAATATCATCCCATGCTAACAGTGACCTGCACTTTTTTCTATATAGTGCTTCGAAGGGGGCCATCTGAATACTCTCCTGATAACTATTGTTATACGAGAACTCGACAAGATAAATATGATCTTCCCAAGACCCTCCAAAATATAAAGTAAAAGCCGACAACATATCCTCCAATATTTGGATGGTTCTTTCTGATTGTCCGTATGTTTGTGGATGGTAAGCAGTACTGAATCTCAACTTGGTGTCCAAACTCTAGTGCAAGCTCTTCCAAAAATATGAAATTAACCAAGTGTCTCAATCTCATACCATATTCAATGGGATAATGTGTTGTCTTACTATTTATCGTATTTACATCTCTGCCAACTGCTCTGTAGACTGTCCTATTTGGAAAGAAAGAAAATGAGCTACTTTCTTGAGTCGATCCACTATTATTCAAACTATATCGCGACCAGTCGGGGATCAAGGTAAACCGATCACAAAGTCTATCGAGATATGCTTCTACTTCCACACTGGGATAGGAAGCGGCTGTAATAATCATGCTGGTCTCTGTTGGCCGATCTTCACTTGCTGACATACCAAACATCGGAAAATGAATCGCGCTATCTCACTCTTCACCTCGTTCGACCAAAAATATTGCTTGATATCTTGATACATCTTGGTACCTCCTAGATAAATTGAATATTGGAAATTGTGCGCCTTAGTCATAACTTTCTGCCGGATATCTTCGCTCGGTACACATATACGATTCCAAATCTAAGTGTTCCATCATAGACCGGACTCACATTTTGTCCGAAGCTTCTGAACTTTTGGATCCTCTGCCTGAGCTGCCTTAATCCTTTCAACCAAAGTAGATTGTATTTGAAAGCTTGCCAAAATTCTTGAATCTTGCGAAAGTATTATCTCAATAACCATATCTTGAAGATACTCCAATATATGTCATTGCGATGTCAACATATATGCACTACCTCTCATGCTTAGAGCATATGTTACCACATTCGTCTTGCCTGGATGGTACTAGAGTTCCACATCATAATCCTTCAATAATTCTAGCCGCCTCCTCTGTCTCATGTTCAGGTCCTTCTGAGTGAATACATACTTTAGGCTTTTATGATCTATAAATATCTCCACCCGATCACCATTAAGTAGTGTCTCCATAACTTATGCACAAACACCACCGCCGCCACCAACTCCAAGTCATGATTCGGATAGTTCTTCTCATGATATCGAAGTTGCTGAGATGCATAAACTATCACTCTTCCATGTTGCATCAATGCACACCCCAGTCTATTACTAGATGCATCACAATATACTGTAAACCCTCTAGAACCTACTGGAAGCGTGAGAATCGGTGTCGAAATCAGTCTCTTCTTCAAAGGTTGTCTGACACACTACTGACCAATCAAACTTAGCCTTCTTGTGCGTTAAATGAGTCAATGGTGCTGAAATTCTTACAAAATCTGCCATGAACCTCCTGTAATAGTCCGCTAAGCCCAGGAAACTACGCACATCTACTACTGTCTTAGGAACTGGCTAACTCTCTATGGCCTCAACCTTCTTCGGATCTACTGCCACTCCTACTTCCGAGATAATTTGTCCCAAGAACGATACATGATCTAACCAAAACTCGCACTTGCCAAACTTTGCATACAAATGGTGTTCTCTCAAAATTTGTAAGACCTTCCAAAGATGCTCTTCGTTCTCCTCTTCGATACTAGAGTAGACGAGAATGTCGTCTATGAAAACCACCATGAACTGATCTAGGTACGACATAAATATACGGTTCATCAAATATATGAATATTGCTGGAGCGTTAGCAGTCCGAATGACGTAACTAAGAATTCATAATGCCCATATCGTGACATAAATGTTGTCTTGGTTATGTCTTCCTCCCGAACTCTTAATGATATCCTGACCGGAGGTCGATCTTGGAGAAAACTCTAGCTTTGCTCAACTGAGCAAACACATCATCGATTCTTGGTAATGGGTACTTATACTTCACTGTCACTGCGTTCAGCTGCCTATAGTCGATACACAACCGTATTGACCCATCCGACTTCTATACTAGAACTACTGGCGCTCCCCAAGGTGATCTACTGGTTTGGTTAAACTTTTTTGTGTTCAGATCTTCTACGTGTTGATACAACTTGTCCAATTCTGATGGTGCCATCTGGTGAACCTTACAAGATATTGGTCTTGCTCCCAGAATTAACTTTATACAAAACTCCATATCTCTCACTGGTGGTAACCTTGAGAGTTCTTCTAGGAATACATCTAGAAACTCCTTGACTATCTCGAAAAGTTGTTCTTCTGTTATCACTGTATCCGCAATCCTCTCTTCATGTTGGTCCCACAGATCTATCAAAGACGAAGTCTTTCGTACCTGGGAAACTAAATAATACCCTACCCCTATGAAAATCTATCGTAGCATGATTGTCTCTCAGCCAGTCAATGCCTAGGATAACGTCAAAGTTACCCATAGAAAAATTGATCAACCGTGCAGGTAATGAATGCCCGCACACTATGACTGAGTATGCTATACATACTCTACTAACTTCTACGATCCCATTACTAGTTACTATATTCAACCTCTCTGGCAACACCTCGAACTCCAACCCAATACGTGTTATAAATCGTGCAGATATAAATGAATGAGATGCACCCGAATCAAATAATGCTACAGCAGAAAAAGATGCGACAGAGATGTTACTTGCCACCACGTCGCCTGATGCCAAAGCTTCTTCCAAAGACAAAGTGAATTCTTGCTCTTGGCCCTGTTGCGCTCCTCGTTGTTGCCTCCCTTGGAAGCGTTGTTATGGCCTCTGCTGGCCTGCTGTTGATTCTGCTACTATTGGTACATCTGAGCTTGCATCGGTAACAGATACTGAGCTAATGGGAGTATTGCTATAGCTAGCCTTCTGTGCTGAACTCTCTAGTGCTGGCAGTGCTGGAAACTGTTGGACTGGTCCTCCTGGGCTCTGCATCATCGGACAATTGGCAATCCGATGATCTGGACTACCGCACCTCATACGCAACCCATTGGCTTCCCTACACACAAATCTTGTGTGGTCTCCCTTGCCATAGTAAGTACATCCCATCGGTGCTCCTTGGCGTTGCTGCTGTTGTTGCTGTCTCGGCTGTTGTCGAGCTGGTGTTATCACTGTCAAAACTGTCGCTCTCTGTGGCGTTAAATCATGAATGCTAACGCCAGGTGATGGTGTTGGTGTTCGGGGTACTCCTCTACCTCCTCCTCCACTCTGAGCATAAGACCTACTCTGGCCTCCCGTCCTCGCGACAACACTGCATGGTAAGCTCGTGCCTCCGAGCTGCTATTAATACTTCCTCATAAGTCTGGTAGTCGTGTCCCTCTACCAGGTTATAGAATCTCCAGATGAAGTCCTTGCAGGAACCTCATCGCTCTGTCTGATTTCGTAGCCACCATGGTCGGAGCAAATCTACTCAGCCTACAAAATTCTGCTGCATATCCCTCCACAGTCCTACCGGCCTGCTTGAGACCGATAAACCTCTTCTGAAGCACATATTGTGCGACGAATCCAAAATACTTTGCCCAAAATTGAGTCCTGAAACTATCCCAAGGGATAGGATGCCTCAAGCCAACCTCTACTAACGCCCACCAGTCACGGGCAAGGTCTTGAAGCTGCAGTCGAACCTGGTCAACTTGCTCATCAGCCGGAACCTTTCCTGCTGCCAGAATAAACTCAATGTCTTGCAACCATGCGTCTGTTGTGATGGTGTCCTCCGTGCCATCGAAGTACATCGGGTTAAGTCGGCAAAATCTAATCGACGCCCCTGAATCTGTCCGCCCGCCGCTCTCCAGAGCCATCTGTAAATCCTGACTCAACAAGACATTCTGCTCGTGTTGTTGAAACTGCTGATGTTGTTGCACCGTCATCTTATGCTGCTGCGTAGCCATCATTCCCCGGAGGATCTCTAATAATGTTGGGGTATCAAGTACCGCTGGTACTGCTGGTATTACTGGGGTACGGGGATCTCAGGGGTTGGTTGCTCAACATGTCCAACTTTTGGTTCCCCTGTGCCAGCTTGCTCAACTACTGGCTCTATCTGGATCTGAATCTGAGCAGGTGCTACCTCTCGATGTTGCCCAGGGGAACCCTGTCCTGCCATGCCTGTAGCTCCAGCAACTGAAGAAGCCCTAAAGAAAGGACAAGAAATATCAAGAACAGGACGGGAATGATCAAGTAGGCAGGCAGTTTTAACAGTTCAAGCATCGCTATAGAGTAAGACAAAGAAAGATATCAAAGGGGATATTTGATTGGGACTCCTAGGACTACAACACCCAACAAGTCTGAAAACACAGACCTGCATGGGCTACCACTAAAATCTTGTCATGCCCCAGTACCGGAATACGGAGACGGACATGGATATCTCTCCCGGACAAGGTATAGATCGTCGTATGGCGGTCACGGCTGTAACTAGACAAATTGATGTATACTACAAGCAAGTCACTTAGGGTCACATAGAACATCTAATGTCTCAATCAGTCAAACGAGGATAGTAAATAAAGAATATATATATGACAAGGAAGTAAGGCGTCACAAACGCCCTGCCAAAACATTCTAGAAACCAGCTGTTACAAAATAAGAAGCTAACAGAGTAGCAAAAGTACATGACCATGATCAGTTGTAGTCTGATTAATTATAATCATGTAGGAAAACTAAATGTCCAGATTTACGACTAACAAGTGCCGGTGGCTAAACGCCCAAAAGAGTAAAATATACAGTAACGAGAAGGAATGAAGGAACTCATACGTGTCCCTCAGTGGTCATCTGTCTGGTATGCGCCATTGTTCAGGGAAAGTATGTTGGATCCTCGGGTGCTGGCTCTAAACCTGGCTATGTAAAACCACTAGGGTTAGACCCCAAATAGCAAGTACTACAAAGAAAGCACGAATGAAAGAACAAAACCAATAAGAAATAAACACATATAGTTATTTCTTATAGTTTCGATCCATAGCCTATCGTGATACAACAATCTAACCCTACAACCAAACAAGGACAAGGGTTAGGACATCGCAACATGATAGTCCATGTCCCTAAAATATTTACAAGAACATACAATACACAATCAAGCTCAGTTACATAATCGGCCAATCACTTGTATGGCTTACTAGGCGGAGTCTGGGTTATCCCAGAGTTAATGCATATAATAGGAATCCTCATATCGAACCAAGTGCGAGCAGGGCTAGCCGAACCATGAATCGCCACATAGTACATAGTATTATACACCGGTCCCTCGTAAGGTCACCATGCTAATATCGCATATAATACATAGTGCAATATAATAGTCGAATATTTCCATCCACTAATGAGGATTTAAACAATATCCATGGGGGACAGCCTGCACACCACAGATGAATATTTGAGGGTGCCTAGTTAAGCGCGATCTCTGGATTTCGTCCCTTCCAATGCTCTACAAGTTTTAGTTGCCAAGTTAACCCTGCGATTAGCTAGAATCACATGGTGTGGTCGCATGTTATTTCCCTTATATGTCGTATAGCAGTACGGGCACGCTAGATACGAATCCACTTTGTTTCTTGATAGTTTAATTTGGATTCATCCAGCGTGATGCAACAATCAACACAAGTCCTAGCCACGCTTGGTAATTGACTAAACCATTTTGTCATGCTTGGAGGAATCGTATTATATCACATGTCGCATAGCACGTAGGTATACCTCAGTGTAAAATATTTAACATAATCGCGTAGGAACACTTAGCACAAACATAGCACGTAGTAAGTGTATCAGCACGGATACAAGTGGTTAAGTCAAGTCACCAATCACAGTAAATTATATGAGTTCTATCATATTGCAATACATAGATTAAGTCAGGCACATGGGAAGTCATAGTCACTTGGCGCACGGTCCATGTCTACACATAGTCGGGTCATGTGCATAGTCGGGTTCAACATGTGGTCACTTTGTTCTTATATAATTACAATCATTAGAATCATACATGGAATCACAAAATCCAATAAAACAACCAAACCAAGCAAATCAATAAAACGTGCACATAAGGCCGCATAAGAATCAGGGAAGCATGAGAATCGGGGGCGCATGGCACAAGACAAAGTCTACGCCGCGGGACACGTGCTGAGTGATAGACAATAAATGTAAGTCAGAGAAGTGACTGATGTGACTTGATGTGACAGGATAAAAAGTGTCAGAAGAAAAAGATAAAAGCACAAAAAGTCGTGCAGAGTTATAAAAGTCGTACAAAGACATGCGTCCAAAAGAAGAGAAGCATGACTCGTGGCCGTATAGTCTCCTGGCCGCATAGTCTCTGGGTGCATGGTGTCTGGTCTTAGTGAATTACCATGCGTTCAAGGTACTATGCATCCGAATTTAGAACGCATGCACAGAGCAGACATGTGTCCAACAAAATTTGCGCATGCTGGAAGGACGCATGTTGCTGGGCCGCAAGGTACTCCATCATCCCAGAACAGCAAGTTCGGTCAAGAAAAAGCTCCAAGAACCCGAAAACTTATTCCCTTCATAAAAACTTTATTTTAGCTCTAAATCAAGTGAACCAAAAGTCAAAATGCCTGAAATACAATGCTTCATTACCTAAAAAAATTAGTTTTCTAAAATACCTTACTTTAATAGATCAAAACCAAGAAAAACTTATAGAACCCATGAAAACACTTAACTAAAAAAATGTAGATATAGCCAAATACATCCATCAAAAACAAAAAATCCAAGTATTAAAATTGCTTAGATTCATAATGTACACATATTAGAC
>JAYESA010000132.1:0-190000 GCA_036927795.1 Iris macrosiphon | reverse complement strand
ACCTCTGCTGTACAAGTTATCGTGCCCACGGTAAACGCTGGGTAGCCAAGTGCGGAGCGGATAACTGCTGAAAGCATCTAAGTAGTAAGCTCACCCCAAGATGAGTTCTCTCATATTCCGACTTCCCCAGAGCCTCCGGTAGCACAACCGAGACTACGACGGGTTCTCTGCCCCTGCGAGGATGGAGCGACAGAAGTATTGAGAATCCAAGATAAGGTCACGGCGAGACGAACCGTTTATCATTACAGTAGGTGTCAAGTGGAAGTGCAGTGATATATGCAGCTGAGACATCCTAACAAACCGAGAGATTTGAACCTTGTTCCTACACGAACTGATCAATTCGATTAGGCACTCGCCATCTATTTTCATTGTTCAACTGTTTGACAACATGAAAAACCAAAAGCTCTGCCCTCCCTCTCTATCTATCCAAGAGATGGAAGGGCGGAGCTTTTGGTGTCCCTTCCAGTCAAGAATTGGGGCCTCACAATCACTAGCCAATATGCTTTTCTCTCATGCCTTTCTTCGTTCATGGTTCGATATTCTGGTGTCCTAGGCGTAGAGAAACCACACCAATCCATCCCGAACTTGGTGGTTAAACTCTACTGTGGTGACGATACTGTAAGGGAGGTCCTGCGAAAAAATAGCTCGACGCCAGAATGATAAAATGCTTAACACCTCTTATTTGACTTTTTAAATATGAAAAAGATCAAAATCAAAAATGCAAAGGTCGTCTTATTTAAAACCCCAATTATGACATCTCTTCTCTTCCACTTCACACCTGGGAACGCACTATTCTTATAAAGAGAAACGTGCTTTCCCATCTTCCTTCTTAACCCGAAACGAAATGGCTAAGGAGAGGTTCCTCTTTGAGGGTACTCCCGGGAACAGATCCAGTGGAGACGGGGTGTGTGGGACCTGTAGCTCAGAGGATTAGAGTACGTGGCTACGAACCACGGTGTCGGGGGTTCGAATCCCTCCTCGCCCACAACCAGGTTGTTGGTCATGGCCTTAAAGACATTTTAGAGGCTCATAAAGGTCCATTTATAGGTCAGGGTCGTAAGGGCCTCTATGAAATCCTAACAACGTCATGGCATGCTCAATTATCTCTTAATCTGGCTATGTTAGGTTCTTCAACCATTGTTGTAGCTCACCATATGTATTCCATGCCGCCCTATCCATACCTAGCTATTGACTATGGTACACAACTTTCGTTGTTCACACATCACATGTGGATCGACGGATTTCTCATAGTTGGAAGAACCTAACATAGCCAGATGAACCATTATCTACAGATTTTAGTACACATTTACACTAGGACCTTTTTTTTACTCTAGATACATAGTGTGTAGATTACATGAATCCAATTTTAGATTTTGTGCAAATTCTTGATTTCTTGGATAGTTTGACACAACTCCTAATACTCTCTTAATTTGGTTCTTGGATAGTTTGACACAACTCCTAATACTCTCTTAATTTGGCCAAATGGTGGGATTGCCCACATCAGGAATTCAATTTCATGCAAGTTAAAACTTTATAAATCTAGATTTGGTTTAAAATTGAGTGAAAGTTATTCAAGTGTCCCAACTCAAACAACAAGCATTCTTACCTATATCAGACTATTCGATAATGTAGGAGGTACGCCAGCAGTATACCGTCATGTCAGATACTAGCCAAGATATATGCTGATTTTGAGATTCAAATAACGTATTTTCGTACCAATTTGCCTGTAAATTTAGTATAACTCTAAATTACTGTTAATTACACTCATATTCTAGGCCTTACTTAAGATTTAACTCAATTTGGTGTTTCATTTTGCTCACAACTTAAATTAATCATTTTTACTAAAATACGAGATTTTCATGAATTATTGAGTCTTCTCTCGTAGGGCTTATAACTTGTGTATTATTTAGACTTTTCATTGCCTACTCTCGATAGGGGTACTGCCTTATTATGTAAATGACGTACCTTAGGTATCATACACCCTAAAGACTTGCTAGCATGATCCTCACTCCATTCCTAACTTGGACCAACCCGATCACTTGCACATCTCTTACATAGTCATAGTCATGAGTTTTGTGTTATGGATTAGAATTAGGAATGTATGTAAGTGCTTGTTAGGATAGTTTAACCCTTGCATTCGACACTTGAGCAACCCTAACATTAGGGGCAAATTTCAAGTGTGACCCATAACAGATGACTTCGATACTGCTTCGGGCTCTGATGGGCCTATGTATACTATATTCTCTATATTGGCTTCCTACATGCACATCACCTTATGTATGCCCAGAAGCCTATTAGTCGAGCCAATGATTAGTAATACCCCGCCTTGTTTACAACATACGTGAGATCATTTACGACCTAATCGATGGGTGCATGTCGTCTCGTATCCTTAACAACATCTAGCATCCTTGTTACTGGGGTCAATTCTCTGAGTGTCCATGGCTCGAGATTCAAGATATAATTTGTAGGTAAATAGCTAAATACATAGAGCATTGGGAGGAAAGGATTCTTGGGGCACATGCAGCCATGTTGGCTATATGCTTCATACGTGGTTATCTAGGGATAGAGCCATGATCTACTATGTACCTGCTAGTATATATGTATACATTATGGCAGAGTTGATGATCACTTTGATACTGAACTGAAGTTAGCACTATGTTGTTGTTCGACTTGGACGTATATTGCGCGCGTTCCCGACAAAATCCTCATTTCATTAGAATTATGGATAATGTAAGTAGTCACTAATAGAAAGTCGTAGTGTATGTTTGGCTGTGATATGTTAACTTGTTATCTTTACTGTGTCAGCCTTGTAGCTAGCTTATTTTTTGTACTTAGCTCCGGATGCGTACACTGGCACTGCACAACCTTTTAGTGCCATTTTTAATATTACCATTATATGTGTTTTACTGGTTCCCTATGTCAAGTGTATATAGTTATACATTATGTGTTCTAGTTTTAGTTTTCAACCTCTTTTTCTAGCTTCCTTTGTTATGCTTGCTACTTGGGGTTGATCTCACTTGTTTTGCATGGTCAATTCTCGTATCTGAGTTAGAGGATCCACTGATCATTTTCTTCAATGTACCAGACGAGGAGCATAGCGTATTGGAGGCTGAGTGGGTTATGTTCCCTCATCCATTTCATCCTCTCTTTGTAGTACTCTTTTTCTTTTGGGCGTTTAGCCACCAAGTACATATTAGCTCACCAAGCACATGTTAGCTCATATTCAGGGAGCCTATTTCCATCATTCAGACATCATGATTGTATATTACATATAGACTACAACTAGATTATTATCCACGTATTGTTACTCTTGCTAATTTCTTATTTTGACTACTGACTTCATGATCATATATGATATAGTATTTTTGGACGTCTTATTATTGTTCATATTTGTCTTATCTTCGTTACATGTTGTATATTGAGATATAGAACTACTAGTAGGCCATACGACTTGACCGTCGGAATGTAAAGTAACCCCCCTTGCCTCTTACAATTGTGACCGTATCTAAGGGTAATGGCATTTTCTATATTGCGTACCTGACTGTCATTCCCTCGTTCCTCGTATTTCGGTTTGGGACATGACAGGTCGGCTGTTGGTGACATATATGAGTGCAGGTGTTGATATAAAAGATGGTGTCGCCGGCTGCGAGAAGCTCAGGAGGAGT
Source organism: Iris macrosiphon (assembly GCA_036927795.1). NCBI lineage: Eukaryota > Viridiplantae > Streptophyta > Magnoliopsida > Asparagales > Iridaceae > Iris > Iris macrosiphon. Next base: position 186,335 of record JAYESA010000132.1, on the reverse strand, counting down.
TATGCCAATAATGAAGGTTGGTGGAGCACCATATGAGGTCACGACCGAATTTAGACAACAAATATTAGAGAAGACTAGAACAAACACTTATGTTAATTCAGGACCGTGAGCTAGCTCTAATAGAAGAAATGGCTCTAATGGGGGCGGGCGGGACATAGGCCAACAAAGGTGTGATCAGAGGATTAGGGTGGCAACGAGCACAAATGGTTATTGTTTAAGGGTGTAATGTAGTGTAGAGGCGCAGTCAAGTTTCATTTGCCATGATGCAGTGCTTGTTATTTTCCTTAACGGAGAAGAAGAATTTATTGTGGAGGACGAATGTGAGGAAGTTACAACCTCCCGACATTGTCATGACATAGGTAAGAAGGTGATGAAGTTCGTAGTATGGGACGGATCAAAGAGAAGGTAGAAGCAATAGATGTAAAGTAAGGAGAAGAGAGGGAGCGCTTGTGATGATGGGCTAAAGGTACAACGGTGTAATGGACTTTACATTGAGAACCTAAGCTTAGAGATTTTAAAGAATAAGAGTAAGAGGGAGGTGGTGGCTACATGTGTAACTCCTCTCTCCAATAAATAAATTTTTATCCAATTATCACTTTAAATATAGTTAATATTGCCAAGTGTATACTATATATGTTAGGATATTATAAGTGAATATATCTATATGTACCCTTAATTATGTGTCCAAACCGGTTTTGTGATATTATAAGTGAATCTATATTATTGGGCCCAACCAGTAAACCCAACAACCCAAACCGTCAACCCACTGACATCCACATTTAAATCCTAGCAAACCCATTCATTCTTCAGCCCAAATGTTAGCCTAGTGGACCGGACTTAAATTCAAACTCGCCATTTGGCTTAAAACCCAAAACACTAAGAGACGTTACCCCTATTGTTTCTCTTCTGCTGGTCTCCTCCACCGCTTCGATTGGCTAATCACCAAACCGAACCACTGCCTCCATCGTTCCTTTCTTCCTCGAGCAGAGAAGCCGCCCGACCTCATCCCAACAACAACCATCTTGTCTGATCTAGAAGTTTTTCGATGTTTCGTCCCCACCGCCTTAGCCCGACTCCTCCAGAACCTTCCTGATACTTCTCCGTCACCGCCTCATCTTGACTCCGACGCCTATATATATGACCGACCATTCCTTCGGTTTTCATCCACCCTTCCGGCGAAGCCCTACTGAATTCATTCCTCTCCCATAATCTTCTTCTTCCTCACTTCGACTCGGCCAACCATTGCCGCCATGGCGAGAGGTTGGGCGATCCTTCCTCGTCCCTCGTCGACAGAAGATCCGGCGGCTGCTCTGTCAAGCGGGGATCGAGTACAACCGCACGGCTCGACAGAAGCTCACGCTAGCAACCAGATCGACGACAGTGTCGAGCTCCTCAGGCGACGACAAGCAGATCGTCTTCTCCGGTGAGTTTTTCGAACCGAGTGAATTGGATTCAGTTTTCTTTTGCAAATTTGATCAATCTTGATCGTCGATTCGTTGCACTGGTGTTGATTTACCAATCTTTGTTCATCCGCCATTTGATTAACTGCCCTTCAAGTGTTTGATCGAAGGCCGCAGAGGAATTATTAGCTTCCGGTTGCCAAATCCATGGTGTTGCCAGAGCACACAGTGAATCCAGACATTGTCTAGTGAATGTCGGCCAGTTTCGTCGACGATGAGCTAATGTCGGCACCAGGGCTCCTCTTCGGCTAGAAGAATCGTAACCAGGGCTCCTCTTCGGCTAGAAGAATCGTGACATCATAGCTCAAGCAATGAGTTCTTTGATCTATCATCTTTTATGGTTTGATCTTCTTCTTTCTTAATTTTGAATCGTTAGTAGAATTTTCCTCTCTGATTACATTTCTTTACTTATCAAAATTTGTAGAATGTATTCAAAACTGTTTCATTCCGATGTTTCCAACACTTGCTCCATTAGTGTTTGATAAATTTTCTCAAAGGGGCCACTGCTTCCATTCGGTGAACTTTACGACACGAGCAGTTGTCAATTGGTTGGTATACTTGAGTGTTGGGTTGAAGATCATCTAGATCGATGTAAGGTTATGATCAATGACTTGTTTCTTCCAGTACAAATCGATCTCTGTGTCTGCATAGCTTAGTCTGATACGCAGCTCTGTCATCGGACACTTGGACACGTTGGCTTCTTGATTTCCTCTACAACCGATTAGCACATGTATAATCTCTTATAATACTCTGTTCTTGATTTAGTTTTGGACGCAGGATGTGTTCGGATTCAATTCATGGACACATAATTGGTCTCTGGTTGGTTAAATCTAATTTAGACGGGACTGTCGAGTTTATTGATTGATTTGAAAATTATGTAGAATAAGAGGGGTAGCAGGTCTGTGTTGAACAGAGATACAGTTCTCTGTAAGTTGGATATTTTAAAATAGAATAGGTGTAAGGAAATTTGGAACAAACAAAGACTTTATTCTCTAGTTGAATTAGGAAGATAACTGGTTAAGAGTGTTTGTGTTAGCCAACTTTGAGTTTAGGAACTCAAGCCTTGGGGTTGAACCTAGAGGCCCAATTTTTTTGAGTTAAGCTTGAATAAGTGGGCTTGGTTGACTAGTCTGAACTTTGGGTTGAGTCCATTACTGTTGGACTGAGTCAGGATTGGACCAATATAGGTCATTAAGTCAGATAAACTAGTAATCTGGGCCAGAGCCAGTGTCTATAATTTGATTAAATGTAGCTTAGAGTTTAAATATAAGGATTAGTTAAAGAAGTGGAATTCTTAGGAGTTTTAGAAGAATAATAAATAAAAGAGGGAAAGCCCTAAATTAGAAATAAAGAAGGAATTCTATAGATGACTAAAAACATATTAATGTCATTTGGTCAAAACAGACTTGACCGCTTTTGGAGCAAGGCAAATACACTACGATTTGACCTTTACTTTATATTTCTACATTGTATGCATCTCTATTGGACAAGTACTTGACACGAGTTATTGTGCATTGATTGTGTTTATTGTATTATTGGGGATTGGAAAAATACTTGTTCTATATGTGACTAAACCCCCATAGGCAATATTGTGCCGAGCTTAATCGCACATCGTGCACGTGTGATTAAGCCGTACCATTTTATTGTGCTATTGTACTCACCAGCCGGTCACATATTAGAACAGTATTTCAAACCATGATTGCATGATTGTACCTTATTATTACAGTTATTGTGCCATTGTACCATTTCAGATTAGTGCATTATGATTTTCATTGCATATCAGTTTTACATTGTATAGTATCATTTTCGTAGTGTTGTACTTTGCTCTTTTCCTGACGGGATCATTGCAGGTGACTTGACTTCTACCTAGCTTGGAAGCCACATGGACTAGAAATTCGTCTCGGAGATTAGAAGATTTTAGTTGTAGAGTTTCATTAGTTGTATTGATGTTGTATTTAAAAATTTGAATGACTGTACATATGATGTCTTTAGTTTCACCGAATTTGTTCCCGAACATTAGTTGTAAAAGACATGTAATAAAAGTAATAGTAGATTGTGGTAATTGTTCATGATGGGAACGCGTCTAGATAGCTGTGATGAGTTTATCAAATGTTTACACATTGAAGATTATTTAGGTCTAGACAGCTGACTACTGTTGTCAACGACAGCGTAGGCTGAACGTGTCTGACTCGTACCCGATATCGCGGATGCAGGACGTGACAACATGTATCTGAGGAGAGCTGGATTGGGATCAACATCAACGGGTTAGGGTTTGGTGTACTGAGGGAAAGGAAAAGATACGACGAGGCTAGAGTTTTGGGTATTAGATCTAGATTTTTCGTTAGAATAGTTAATGGTGAAGAAAAAGTCCGATTTTAGGAGAAAGAAAGCTACAAATTCCTTAGGTTTTAAGAAATTAAGAGGATAATAGATGGATAGACAAAACTTTTATTTTGGTGGAAGAATGAAGAGTTTGGTCAGGATCACTACTTCAACACCACAAATAAGACTAAATGTAATGTGGGAATTATTGGAATATCATGGGTGGTTTGAGTCGGACAATCTTCCTCTTACAAGTATATCCAATCTAGAACTAAACATTACATAGACCAAACTCTCTGCTAGTCACTAAATCTAACCACCGAAACAAAAATGAGTTTTATATTTCCCATAGAAGAAAAAATGTGACCTCAACATTGTGACTGTGGACAAACGAACTAAAAGTAAGAACATCTGATACATGTAACAATGTCAGATGCAAACAAGATTCTGTTGTTACAACAAGGTAATTATGAAAAGATATCTAATAGCTGTAGTGTAGATGAGTTGGTAGAGAAAAGAGAATTTGATAGAACAGTTCTTGCAAAATACAGAACAATATCTGAACATCATTTCTTAGAAGAAACTTACCTGATATGGCTCTCAAACTCATAAATTTGATGTCAGCCAACTTACAGTGCTATCTAATTAACTAAATTCACTTTCTTAGAAGAAACTTAACTGATATGACCCTCAAAATCCCAATTTTAATGTTAAACAACTTAACTACTAAATGTAATTAACCAAATTATTGTTAAGGCAAGTGGTTACAACAATCCATGTAGATTGAAAATCTTAACTTCTTTAAAAATCCATTACCAAGCACCATCTTTGAAGGCTTGGTGGGTGGGTGTTTGTTTTTGTTTTTTTGTTTTTTTTTCAATTATAATGACACCACTTACAAGTGATTTAAAATACTTTTTTTTTTATCATTTATAAGTGATTCAGATGTTTAATATAATTTAAAAGTTTACTATTACTATAATTGTTATAGTTCCTTGTCTAAACAAAGTTATTTTTATGTGCATATGATATCATCAAAGTTATTTAAAAAGATTATTGATACCAAAGTAATATTGAAATTTAAATTGTTAAACATTTCCAATCTTTTAAGACTCTTTAAACATAGGAAGCATTAATAATACAACAATTTGAAAACATTTCATCCATTTTAAAAAATAAGAGAAGAGACAATGAGTTGTGGAGAGATGGATTATGATTTATTTTCTTCTTATAAGTTTGAGGGTATTTTTATAAAATTTTTATTTTTTAGATGTCCGACGATACGTACGGAACTTTACGCACGCTGCGCTGCATGTCGGTATTTTTATACATTTTAAAAAATAGACAAGGATAAAACAAACTTTTTACACTTTAAAAGTACTTATTTGTTATTTGTTTTTGAAGTGACAAAATGTCACTTCTAAAATTTGAACCACTTACAAGTGGTTACCGGTTATAAGTGGGAAAAAAGGGCATATTTGTTACCACTTCTAAAATATGTCATTTACAAGTGGTTGCCACTTATAAGTGGCAAAAACAAACACACACACACTTTATCTGACATTAACAGTACCGGCCAATAAACTGCATGAAACTGCAGAAGTTCGTGAAGAAGCATAGCAAAATAAAATTATTACCAACTATTTAATGAAAGTGAAATTCATGCAATGAGAACATATCAGATCTCACATAAGAGTGCAAGTTCAAGATCTTACAATCACATTAGTTGATACTTGGGCGAAAATGAAAGAAGTTTAAAAGGGTATCCTAGTGGTTAGAGACCTGTTCTAGTGGCAAGGTACCAGAGAATCAAGGTGAACACAGCCTTACACTCATTTTATGGAGAGATTTTTTTCGTGACCTAACATGTGAAACAATAAAGCAAACTAACACACAGAGAACTTGCAAATTACTTATATCAAACTAAAAACAAAGTGCAAGATATACATTCAATTACTTATACCAAACAAAAAAACAAAGTGCAAGATATACATCCAAACTTTTCCCATGTGGTAAACAACTTAAATGTAGACGAGCAATGAAAACGGTGAGGATAAGTGAGACAACTAAAGGGAAACCTAGATGGTAGGATACAGATGATCACAAGAGTATCAACGAACTACACGTATACAAGAGCTCCAGAAAAGATTTAGTAGATGTAATATGCATGCCAATAAAGTGGAGTGCAACAGATATCAACGTATAGGTAGAATCCTACAATGATGATATGTTCAAATCTAGCCAAGAACCACTGATTATTACTGTTCCAGCAATAAACACCCTAAGAGTCTATCCAAAAAGAAAAGGAAAGGAAACCCTAACAAATCACAAAAGTGCAATTAGATAACAAATATCAGGATTTTACCTGAGGATTGGAGTAAATTCACACAATATAAACAAGCCCCAAATCCTGATATAGGATCTAGTTCCTCCTCTTCCAAGCCTCCGACCAAGATCCAAGGTTCAACTGCAATACGATGGATGGACTTGATCTTTGTATAAACCGAGATGGATTGGGTTGGATTTTGACGGATCAATGATGAAAACAAGGACTGATCGGGTTGCAAGTTAAAGGGAAAATGGGCTGTTTTGGTTTGCAAGATAAGAGAAAGGAGATGTGGTAGTTTGGGGATGTCGGGCACACAGCAAGGAAAGTTTCGGGCGGTCAGGTCTGATGCAAAGCAGCGGGCAGGATAGCCTGCTGTCTGGTCTGGTCTGGTCTGGTCTGGTCTGCTGGAGCCAGAAGAGCTACGAGGGTGTCAGGTTAGCACATGGAGATGGGGATTGAGGGGAGGGGTAGATGCGTCTCTGATGATACTAAGGGGCGGGTTCTCTGGTGGTGTGGACAACAACAAACAGAGAAGACAAGGGAGGGTGGTCTTGCTGTTGGCAGCTAGAAGAGAGGGAAAACACTAGGGTATGAGTTTCCTGTCTTCGCAAGAAGGATCACTGTTTGGGCTTCACACCTATTTGCAATTCACATCCATCTCTTAACTAAAATCTTAATTCATTTATCAACTGATAAAAAAAGGTCCGATTACGTTCTTATTTATAGATTTCCTATACTCGGGAAACAGGCAAGTCCCTGACTAACTAAAAGATGACTCGAACTAAGACATGAACTCGTACTCAAACTCAGACTCCAACTCAAAACAAATCCTAAAATAGGCCCAATTGATCCAAAATCTAATAAAAGCAAAATAAATGGACAAAACTACTCTGAAACTAGTTGAAACTCAATCGCGCCATGAAGCACAAACTGGATCTCCATCAATAAGTATAATATGATTTAAGAATATAGATGTATTACGTTTTATCAAATCAAACCTATGCTGCACAACTACGAACAAGGATACGGATATGGATAAAGATACGATACAGATACAAGATCAAAGCATTTTAAGATAGGTACATATGTTCACCTATATTGCAAGTATATAGACACGGGTACGGGTATGGACACGATATGGATAATCACAACATTTTACCGTATCCATGCAATATAGAATAAAACTATGAATCCCATAAAATGAGAAGCATCTCTTTTGCAAGAAGAAGAAAATGCTAATTAAATAGAGAAAACACAGTTATGGCAATAAACAAAGAAACAGACAGCCCGTGGTAGTCAGGAAAGCACAAAAGAAGGAAATACATAAGTAGGACGGTCTAACCATGAAGTAAAGGCTAAAAAAAGACCTGCTCAGTAATAAACTATTTTTTTAATAGAACAAGACAACAGTTAATAATACAAGTAGAGCATCAGTGACAAATTAAGCTAGAGTCTCAACTGGCCACCTATTGCGTTTAAGCAGCTGCGTGATCCTATTAACCATAATCAGCCTTTGGGCAGAGTACTTATTGAAACACTTAATATAACATTTATCTGGAATAATTCATGATTCTAACGCCTTGTGTCTATCAGGTATTAGCTATCCACAGAATATCACCGAGTGTTACTACCTAATATGTCTTTGAATGGTCCAAATCTCTAGCATTAATCACTCTAAACAAGAGGAGCAAGGGTTAAAATTAAAATTTGCACACTGAACTTATATAGCATGATGTGGAGAAGGCATGAGCTAACTGCAACATATTATTCATGAAGGTATCTCACATCTAATGAAAGAGTCCATGTTGGTATTGAACATAATTTGGTAACTGTAATTGATTGATATACAAACAATGCTACTTTCTAAAGAAGTTGAGAAGGATGCATGCTGAGAGAAAAGGAACATATAGTGCACACCACAGTTACCGAGTACAACTAAACCCTCATCGAACCTGTACCGGGTACGAACGTTTCGGTTAGGGGTTCATTTCCTATCCGAATCGCTATGGTACTCGATCCGAATCACTAAATTTGGTGATCTTATTGTTATTTCTTCGTAGTTCGATATTATTGTTATTTCTCCGTTGCTTATGAACCACTACTCCCTTTTGCAAGTTGCTCATGCAAAGAAGAGAATGAGTTTATGAGAATTTTTTTTTGATGCTTTGCTATTTTATATGAAGGTTCTAATTCGTTTGTCATTTTATTTTATTGTTTATTTACATTTTTTGATTTGGCACATTGTATCAGTTTATTAAGAATGTTGTGTTCTAAATTAATATATGGCTATGAAATGCCAAATTTTACATCTTATTAAATGAAGTAATGGGTTTGAATTTTCTAATATTCTACATAAGATTTTCTTTCCATATATGACATAATTATCTAGTCAAATATGAGCAAGTAACTAGCATCGTCTCAATTAGAATTTTAAAGTGTACCGCGGACCGAATTGGCAAACCAGCTCACCCTACCCACTTTGTAACGAAAATAAAGATAAGTAGTACCCCATTCCCGAATGGGTACCATAACCCATGACGTATTGTGTTCCAGGTAACTATGGTACACACCTTGCCTATTTAGTGTAATGTGGCAAGCCAACCAGAACCAACCGCTTTTCGTAAATTAGGTTTCTCTCCATCCCCCAAAAATTTGGGATAAAGGCTTTGTTGTTGTTATTGTTCCATCCCCCAAAATTCTGAGATATATCTGCTCAGCGAAATAAAAAAGAAATTAAAATCAGGGTAAGTACAGGACTTAGGCCACCAAGACTATTAAGTGATAGAAAACTGATAAATATGGTTTAACTTTTGAAAAGGAGAGTGCCCCTACTGAGCAGAGGTACTAAAATTTAGTTAAAGTGGACAGAAAGAGAAGTAAGAAAAAATGATCAAAATGACTAGTATTAACAGCCAATATAAAAAAAAAAAATCATACAACCTCTCTCAACAAAGAACATATACTTACATGATTAACATGAGAACATAATGAGGGAAAATAAAAAAGGGCAAGAGAAGCAAGCTTTTTAGAATGAGAAAACAATGATGACTAGTACCTATACCCTCTAACTCATACTTCAAGCTAGTAATCGAGCAGATGACCATTACAATGGAACGATAAGTTTGGTTGAAAATTTACAACAACGATGAGGTCAATTTGAAACTTGACCATGAAATGCTTTGTACTTATATTCTTATACTCAGCCCTTCAGGTAGATAAAGGTGTGAGGTATTGGTAAAAAGGAAGAGAGAAAATTACTTTCTCACAATTTAACTATATTGTTGTTAGACTTAGCATTTCTATGTACCCCTTTTTAGTCCCACATCGATGTATTCCACTTGGTTGAGCGCCAATTTTGATGTCCTAGTGTATTTCGCAAGGTAGTCAAAGGCGAAAGGCACACTCAAGGCGCAAATGGTTCATATCGTCCGAGACGCCAGACCCACTAAAGATGTGTCTTAGCGAAGCAAAGGCACGAAAAAAAAAAAAAAAACATAATAATATACATAAGTAGATAAATAAATCACTAATATAAGAAATAAAACCAAATAATATATTAAAACCAAAATAAACGTGTTAAATCATAACCAAGTGAACTAGTAGAGCAGTAATAGCACTAGCAGTCAACAAAACTTACAAGAGTTTGTATTCTTTCTAACACGTTTTTAGTAAAATTTAGTTTTTTCAGTTCAACTGTAACCAACTTTGGCAACCGTTGAAAGGGTTACCTCCCTTCAACTTGTATGAGGTAAGAGTTATTCCCATGCCTCAAAGTTTTTTATATAAAAACTAAAACTAAAAATAAAAACCATAAAGCGCACATTTTCTTAGTTGCGCCTTGCTGAAAAGCGCGTCTTGGATGCGCCAAGAGAAAGGCACCTCGCCTAGTGGGGTGTGAGGCGTAGTTGTTGCACCTTTCTGCGAGGCGCACCTTAGGCACGCCCAAGACGCGCCTTTGACTACCATGGTATTTCGGAGTATCCGATACATGTATCCAACACGACACGAACACGACATGAATTTTGGAGTGTTCGTGTTTCTTTGGGAGAAATCTTTCAATCCACCCTTTATCCAGCTTTGCACCTAGACCATTTGAAGCAAACTGATAAGGTATGCCTACGGATACTACTCTGACTAAAACTTCTATATAGTATGTCTTGTAGAAATGGTATACTATTTTTCTATAAATGTGTATAAAATTATGAAATAGGTCAATTGCAGAACTCCAACCAGTGTTAGCACAAGGAAGCTGACGGCCAACCTCATTCAAGCGAAAAGAAGGCTTCACAAAATCTGGATTGATAGCAAAAAAAAAAAGTCCTCCAAAAACTTTTGATACCTTGACGGGACAAAGAAGTAGTTCTCCAAAAACTTTTGATACCTTGACGGGACAAAGAAGTAGTTCTCCTCCTTGCATAGTAAACAAGGCTCTTTAGCCCATTCACTAGTGCTTGGAAAAAGGTCTAATGTGTCTTGGGACACTCTGTGACGGACGGACGGACACCATCGATAGTGAAACATCCAACACTTACTAGCACCCAATATATAAGAACACTATCCCTGTTCTACGTTTTACTATGTTGCGTTTAGTAATAGAAACTAAACAGAAGTTGAACAATCAAAATGTTGGAATATGAGAATCATGGCCGGAGTAAGCCTGCCAAGCCATCGGGCTTGGACGACCCTCCGGTTAGGGAAACTCCCATGGTTAGGACAACCCTCCAAGCCCCCAAAGTCTCCACCTCTCCGCCAATAGAATCTCCACGATCCACCCAAACTCCTCTCTGTCAGTTGGCCTTTGCGGTTCATCCTAACATTTATAACTTTCAACTTGTTGTAAAAAAAATTGATATCTTCTTTTGGAGTCAAGGGAAAGGGGCAACCAAATTTAGCTCCGGCTAGGGCAACCCAACCCCCATGGGCCGGCCCTGATGAGAATTATTCTTAAATATGTAATGAAGACAAGGGACCGAGAGCAAACCAATATTTGTTCTAAATAAAAGTAGGCAAGATACAAAGATATAGCAGCAGTCAATTCTTTTTCATGATGATAAGTGATAACATTTGCAATGTGTTTCCTAGAATTTCAAGAAATGGTACACTAAGAGAGCTTCGACCACGCCGAGGCTCTCCCCGGCGAGGACGTCGAGGAGGAAATGCCTACCTAGAAGCACCCGCGACGCGGAGGTGGCGGCCGCCCATAGCATGACGGCGGGCACGAGAATATGAGCAGCTTTCTCTCCGACCCATTCAGAGGCGGCTTGTAGGAGGAGAGAGGAGGAGTGGAGGTAGAGGAAGGCGGCGATGAAGGAGACGCGCGAGGAGTGTCCGCTGGGGAAGGACCAGTGGTCGACGGAGACGACGAGGGTCATGCCCTTGTTGTAGACGGGGCGGGGGCGGCGGACGAGGGTCTTGAGGAGGCCGACGAGGAGGAGGTCGAGGAGGGAGCCGAGGAGGAGGGGGAGGAGGAAGGAGGAGGAGGAGGAGTGGAAGTAGAGGAGGGCGATGGGGATGGGGAACCAGAAGCGGCCGTCTCCGGAGACCTCGAGGGCCTTGAGGAGGGAGCGGGGGATGGGGAGGCAGAGGGTGTGGATCCGGAGGGACAGGGAGGTGTCGAGCGAGACCACGCGCCGGAGGAGGGTGGAGGAGGGGACTGGCTTCGGATCCCCCGCCATCGCTAACCCACCAAGATTAGCTACAACGAGCAGGACAAGAGGGAGGGAGTCGACCGGTGAATGAAAACTGCCAGAGAGGAAGGACTCAAGGAGACGATCAATGATCCACGTCTTTCATTAGTTAGGCCCAATCCTACATTATATATTCAAATTGAAGGAGCTCATTTGGTAGAATAGTAAATTCCATCCATAATTTTAATTTCTAGATTTTCGGTCTCATCTCATCATAGATGCTAAAGGTTTAGACTCCCAATTTCTAAATTCTAGATTGTAGGAACTTATTTTGTAGAATAGTAAGTCCCAATTTGATGACCAACTTTCTAGATTCTAGATTTTTTTGCATTAATTATAACCATTCTAATTATTATATATCATAAATTATGTATTCTAAGTGATTTGGGGGTTTGATATTACAATGGTTGGAACTTGGGAGTATCACAAAGGATTGGGTATTGGGTTGGTGATGCATACCAAGTATTTGTTTATTTGTTGTGTTATTGTGGAAAGGTGTGTCATGTGCTTGTCGTGCACTTGAGGGTGTAGGAGTATGAGAATGGATGTGCACTTGTGTTTGTGAGTGTGAGTTGTGATGTTGAATGTTAAGTTTTGGGTCGAGGGAGTAGCAGCAGACAAGAGGCAGCTGGTTGTGGGTTAAAGTATCGTCAGTTGAGTATTGATGTGAACTGGATGTTAAGGGGGAGAACTCAGTTAAGTGTACAGCGTGTGGGGGTGTGTGTACATGGAGAATTACCTATTATGCAAGACTGAGAAGAGGGGAGCTCGAGTTCAGCATGTGGAGGCAAGTGCTACTAGAAGTGGAGTTGATCATGAGGTATGTAGGGGGCTTTGTTGGGTCTGGAGAGTTGTGTGCATACATTGGAGAGGAGAGAGAGGAGGGTGTTAGGTGCAATAACCTGCACTACTGTGACAGTGCACAATTTGGGCACTGTATGTCTCTGTTTGTGTTTGGTGTGTCATGTGTAAACGTATTTTGGCATAACTCCCTTAGTGCTTATGTATGATAAGCTAAACATTAATGCTTATTTCCTAAATAGGAACATTTGAAGTTCCTGTGATTCAGGCTTCATGAAGTTTTTGTTTTTATGAGGGTACAAGGATTAGTGTAGAGAAAAGAGGAGGACTGTTAGTGTTAGTGTATCAATGTACCTAGAGTGTTTAAAGGGGAGGTATTGGATAGGGTATGGTAGTATAAGTGTTACAGATCATGCGAGTATTAGAGTACTAGTTAGACGGATATCATGAGTGTGTGGCTCGGGTTGGACATGCTTGTTGTACTTGCTATGTCTATGCAAGTTCAAGTTTGGGGGAGAGTGGTTGACTATAACAGCTGAAGGGTTGTTGTCAGGCATTGAAAAGGAGAGTAGCAGGAATAGCAAGGTAGCAGCAACCATTGCTATGTTAACAGCAAGAACGGGGTTCCTGAGAGCAGTACATGTTATTCCTCGTTCCCAAATATATGTATTTGGAGCGTATTATTTTCTTGCTTGCATATTTAGTATATTGCATGAGACTAGACCCATTCTTTGGTTTATCTTGGTTTATAGTTTAATTGTTGGGTTAGTTTAATCATGAGTTAAACCTATGGTCTAAACCTCAAACCCTCCATGTATATAAGCCAATCTCTCTCTCTCCTCTATTCATTACTTCGTTTTCTTTCTCTCTTAAGTTTTCTCCCTCCAAGTCTTAGCCAAGTACACCTTACATGAGAAATGGAGAAATCCTTCATATTATTGGTTCATTATATTTGTTATGTGTTTCTAAACACTTTTAATACTTGAAAATTTCAGTTTTGATGGATGGATTTGAGTAGATCTATATTTTGAAGTTTAGGGTTTTCATGGAAGCCATATGTTTTTCGTGGTTTTAATCTATTAAAACATGGTATTTTAGAAAAAATAGTTTTTGGGGTTGATGGAGCACTTCATTTCGAGCATTTTGGCTTTTGGTTCACTTGATTCGGAGTTAAAATAAAGTTTTTATAAAGAAAATAAATTTTGGATTTTTGGAGCTTCCGCCATAGCTGAACTGCTGTTGGAGAAGACGAAGTTTTCATGTGGCCAGCGAACTATGCAGCCGAGAGTGTTATACGGCATGAGAGGGCCATACTGCCAGAGCTTTTTGTCGCATACTGACAACATGCGTCCATCTTGTTGGATGCATGACTGCTTATTTTATACTAGTGTCCTTGAAATCCTTGTGTTTCACTCGTTGAACGAATAAAAAATTCGCTAAGTCCAAGAGAATCCATGTGGCTGAGTGACCTATGTGGCAAGCAGAGTATTCGGACATATTCTTTGGATGCATGACTCTGAACTGTTGACACATATTTCTATAATTTTGTCCTTTCTTTCTGCCACACTTTATTGTATGTCACATCAGTCACTTTATGTCACTTCACTGATACTTTATTTATTGGCCGCCACTTCGATACTTGTCCCAAGGGGTAGACTTTAACCCTGAACATGCATCCTGGACTTCATATGCGGCCAGGACTTCCCATGAGGCCTGGACACCATATGCGGCCAGGATTTCACATGCGGCCTGTACTTCATATACGGCAGGACTTCCCATGCGGCCTTGATATTTAAATTGAATATTTTTCTTATTCTTTTATGGTTGATTTGGGTTAATACTTTTGTTATGATTCTAAGGAAGAATGGATTTAGTAACCAGACCTTGTGTTAGACATAACCATGGGCTAAGATTGGCTATAAATATGACATGAGTTGAACTGAGATTTCAGTATGAACCAGACTAAGTGATAAATGACTAACCAGCTATGTGCATGATATAAGCATTAGTATTACAATGTGATCTTTATTCATGTGACCCAATGTATAATTGGTAATTGGACTCGAATATTGTATCCGTGCAGATGCAAATTATTGCCTGAAAGAGTATATGATCGGATGTGCACTGAGGTGCGACATACCGTGTCACGTGTTAAGTAATTTATATTTGGATTGTGCATCGAGAATACCTCCAAATTTTTTGAATGCATATATATATATATATATATATATATATATATATATATATATATATATATATATATATATATATATATATTCTAACACGGACATGATATGCGAGTCAAGTACCAAAGCGTGGCTAGGATATTAATTGATTGAATGTTGCATACATACTCGGGTGAATCCAGATTTGACTTCCATGGATTCGTATCTAGCGTGCACATACTTTGTACAATATCTTAAGAGAAATTCTCATGTGACCATGCATTGAGATTTTGAACACAATATAGGGCTAATTAAGTAAATAAAAATGGTAGTAACATTTGGAGGGAATGGTATCCCAAGGTCATGCCAACGACGGAGATTCATTCTAAGTACGATGTGGGGTGGCCACCATAGATACCGTATATCATCTGCCTTAGTAGAGTGCAGTATCTGACATATTATAAATAACAAAGAGTCATTGTCTCCCTATAGGAGCACTGGAACCGCTAATACCGTGATTTAGTATAGTGGCCCTACGGGGAAGTGGTGCATCAGTGAAGTGCCTGTATAATCATTTATTTGGCTCGGTTAGCTCATGTTCGATAATGGCGTGATATGAGGATACCTAATATGCATTATTTCTGAGATAACCTCAAACTCCACAAATAACAAGCCGTACAAGTGATTAGCCGATATAAAAAAATTGGACTTGGTTGTGACTGTAATTTTTTTTTGTTAGCAGTCTAGGAACATGGACTGTCATAGTGTGATGGTTCAACCCCTCTTCTTGTTTGATTGTAGGGTTGGCCTTTGTGCTAGGATATGTCGTTGACCTAAACTATAATACATAACCTATGTATACTTATATCTATTGTTTGTGTTTTGTTTCTCTATTTCGTGCTCCTTTGTGGTACTTGCTATTTGGGGTCTAACCCCACTGGTTTTGCATAGCCAGGTTTTGAGCCAGCATCCGAGGATCCAACGTGCTATCCCATAACTCATGACGCGTACCAGGAACATGGTCGCAGAGGATAACGAGTGGATTTTCTTCTTTCCTACTCTTCATTGTACATTTATTTCTTTTGGGCATTTAGCCACCGGCTCCTGTTAGCCGACACGTCTAGATATTTAGTTTTTCTATAAGATTGTACTAAATTAGACTGTAGTTGATCACTGTCATATATTTTTGCTACTCTTCCAGCTTCTTATTTTGCACAACTAGTCTTCAGATCATTTTGAGAAAGTGTTTGGGATGCCTTATTGCTTTATCATATATGCTCTATGTTTACTATTTCTTGTTTAATTGATTGAGACATAGATGTTCGTGTGACCATTTCTAAGTGACTTGATTATAGCATATACCCCCTTGTTTTATTACATTCGTGATCGTCGTACTACGTATAGTACCTTATATGGGGTAGCTGGCCATGTCCGTCTCCGTATTCTGGTACTGGGGCATGATAAGATTTTTGTGGTAACCCATGTAGGTCCTGTTCTACAGACTTGTGGGGTGTCATGGTCATAAGAGTCTCAATCAAACATGATCCTTCTTGAAAATTTTGAATTTGTCATCTTCGACACTCAGCTTGAATTCTTCCAGATTGGTTGCTTCCTTGTTCCTTCTCGTCCTATACTTGATGTATCTTGTTCTCTTCTTTAGGGCTTCTCTTCCCCCGATCCTGCAGCAACAAGAGAGACAGAGTTGTCAGTGGAACGAGGTCCTACAAGACCACAACCAGGGACCTAAGTTGAGCTCACGATAAATAGGACAGAATAACAGGCTTCAAGTGTTCCCATACCTCCCGCAGTGCCGGCAATACTAGATACCCCGACCTTGCTAAAGATTATCCGTGGCTTGTTGGCTTCCCAACAATACCAAATGGTGGTGCAACAACAACAATAATAACAAAATTAGCAACAACAACTTCAGCAGCAAGAACAAAATATCCTGTTGAACCAAGGGTTATAAACGGCCCTAGAACGAAGCAGATGAATAGATTCTGGGACATCTGTTAGGTTTTGCAGACTGACCCCCATATATTTTGATAGCACTGAGGACACAATCATAAAAGATGATTGGCTGTAGGATATTGAGACCATTTTGGCAGCAGCTAAAGTTTTGGCTGAGGAATAGGTTGACCTGGTTCGCTTATAACTCCATGATCTTGCAAGGGATTGGTGGGCCACAATGGAGGTAGGGTTGAGGCATCCTATTTCGTGGAATAATTTTAGGACCCGATTCAGGATGAAATACTTTATGATTGTGGCTCAATGTGAGTTACAACAGAGGTTCATTAACCTCAAGCAGGCTGGAAGGACAGTAGACGGCTACGCGAAAGAATTTTGCCGACTGAGCATGTTTGCTCCTACCATGGTGGCAACCTAGTTAGAGAGAGCAATGAGGTTCCAATAGGGACTTCACTTAGAAATATTATATGTGGTAGAGGTGCATGACTACCAGACTTTTGAGACGGTATTGATAGCAGCTAAGCGGGTTGAGCTTACTTCCCAGAGGATGACATCGAGAAGGGTAGAACGGAAGAGGACTCATGGACAAAGTAACGAGGTACGACCAGTACCACGAACGTTAGAACCATCCCTTGGCATTCGCATCTATGACATGACACAGAAGAGATTAGTAACCTCGATAGTAATAGCACAAAATTGATAGCAACAGCCGAGGCAACAGCAGCAACAACAGCGACGGAGAGCGTCGACGGGTTATACGTATTATGGTAAAGGAGGTCATACCCGGATGTTTATCGTGCAACAAATGGATAGTGCTTGAGATGTGGGACTCCGATCATAGGGTTGCCACATGCCCATTGATGTAGAGGCTAGGAGGGCAAGTACAATAGTTTCCTGTATTGCCAGCTCCAAGGGCAGTGCAACAAGGAGGAACAGCAGTAGCAGTACGACCTTTAGCCCAGTGTCCGATGCTGATGCAGGTCCAGCTTTATAGACAACAATAATAGTAGAATCAGTAGGGACCGCAACAACGACAGTAAGGAAGACAACAACAGGAAGCTCGACAAGGCCAAGGGCACGCGTTCACCTTATCTTTGGAGGAAGCTTTAGCGTCATGCGACGTGGTGGCAGGTAATATTTTGGTTACATCTTTTTTTGCCATCACTTTATTTGATTTTGGAGCTTCACACTCATTTATATCTGCATAATATGTGACACGTATTGGATTAAAGTTTGAGGCATTTCCAGAGAGGTTGAATATACTCACTGGCAATAGAATTGTAGAAGTAAGTTGGGAGTGCCTAGCATGTCTAGTCGTAGTATGTGGGTATTTATTACCTGCAAAGTTGATCGAGTTTTCTATAAGCAACTTTGACGTTATCTTAGGCATTGACTGTTGAGAGACAGTCATGTAACGATAGACTATCTTGAGGGTAGAGTGTTGTTTAGAATTTTATGTTTAGAAGAATTTGTCCTTATCAGAATAGCAGGAGACCAGCATAAGGGAGGAGTTGCAACACTAGTGAAGGAAGGAGACACGGTACCCAAGATAGTTGAAGAGTTCATTGACCTATTTCCCGATGAGCTTTCAGGATTACCCCAAATTAGAGAAGTAGAATTCTGTATAGAGTTGATGCCAGGAGCAGAACTAATGTCCCAGAAGGTATACCAATGTCACCATCAAAGCTTGATTAGTTATATCAGCACGTGGAAGAACTGAAGACGAAGAAGTTTATTCGGACCATTGGATCACCGTTGGGGAGCACCAACGGTATTGGTGAAGAAGACAGATGGATCTACGCGGTTGTGTATGGATTACAAGTGGCTAAATGGAGTGACCATGACGAACAAGTACCCATTTCCAAGGATTAATGATTTTTTTGACCAATTAAGTGGAGCAAGAGTCTTCTCCAAGATATATTTATGATCATGATATCATCAGGTGCGAGTCTGAGAGCAGAATATACCAAAGACAGCATTATGTCATAATATGGACATTACAAATTCTTAGTTATGCCATTCAGACTGACTAATGCTCCAGCGGTATTCATGGATTTGATGAACCATTTTTTTATACCATACTTAGACCAATTTGTGGTAGTATTTATCGACGACATTCTTGTGTATTCTCGTAATGAGGAGCATGAAGAATATCTCTGGATAGTACTACAGACTTTGGGGGAGCACCAATTTATGCGAAGCTCAGTAAGTATGAGTTTTGGCTGGATCACGTATCTTTTCTTAGTTACATTATTTCTGGAGTTGGAGTATTAGTTGATCCCAAGAAGGTAGATGCAGTAGAGAACTGGCTAGTTTTGAAGATAGTGGCAGAGATGCGTAGTCTTCTGGGCTTGGCAGGATACTATAGAAGATTTGTATTAGACTTTGCTAAAATCTCTGCACCATTGACTAGGTTGACACGCAAGGAAGTTAAGTTTATATGGTCAGCAGAATGCTAGATAGCCTTTGAAGTATTGAAGAAGAAATTAATCTCTGCACCAATCCTTACTCTTCCAGTAGGCTCCGGAGGATTCACAGTGTATTGTGATGCATCTGGAAAAGGACTTAGATGTGTTTTGATGCAACAAGGGAGAGTGATAGCGTATGCTTCTCGGTAGCTCAGGGATCACGAGAAGAACTATCCAACTCATGATTTAGAGTTAGAAGTAGTAGTGTTTGCACTTAAGTTATGGAGCCACTACTTATATGGCGACTGGGTAGAAGTATTCACAGATCATAAGATTTTGAAGTATGTGTTCACGCAGAAGGACCTGAACATGAGGCAGAGGAGGTAGCTAGAGTTGTTGAAAGACTATGACGTGGAACTTCAGTACCATCCAGGCAAGACTAATGTAGTAGCTGATGTACTTAGCAGAAAAGATAGTAAATTTATGTTGACTACTTAGAAGCACCTTCTAGAATACTTACGAGAGATGAGTATCGAGATAGTACTTCCACAGAGTATATGAGTTCATGCTACCCTACAGATCCAATCAAGCTTGGTGGATAGAATCAAGCTAGCTTAAGCAGAGGACCCAAAGATTCAAAAGTTGCGAGAAGAATATGAGTCCGGTCTTTGGAAGAAGTTGATAATATATACGGATGGAACGCTAAGGTTTGGAAATCATCTATGCGTACCAAACGGGAATATTCGACAAAAAGTTATGACTGAAGCACACAATTTCCAGTATTCTATTCATTTGGGAGGCATGAAGAAGTACCAAGATATCAAGCAACACTTTTGGTGGAATAGAATAAAGAAGGAAATAACATGCTTCGTATCACGATGTCTAATATGTCAACAGGTGAAGGCAGAACAATAGAGACCGACAGGATTATTGCAGCTCTTTTCTATTCCAACATGGTAGTGGAAACACATCATGATGGACTTTGTGATCGGTTTATCCAGACCACCGACTGGTCGAGATGCAGCTTGGGTGATAGTGAATCGGCTCACAAAAGTGGCATATTTTCTTTCCTTCAGAGTGAGACAGTCTACAGAGCAGTTGGCAGATTTGTATATGCGATAGATTGTAAGACAGGATAAAGTTCCAGTAAGCATAGTATCAGACCGAGATACAAGGTTCACTTCTTATTTCTGGAGAAAGTTGCATGAGATATTGGATACCAAGTTAAGATTCAGCACAGCTTATCACCCCTAGACAGACGGGCAATCAGAGAGGACTATCCAGACCTTGGAGGATATGCTACGAGCCTATACCTTAGACCTTGGTGGATCTTGAGAGAATCACCTTCACTTGGTAGAATTATCATATAACAATAGTTATCAAGCCAATATTCAGATGGCACCTTTCGAAGCACTGTACGACAAAAAGTGTAAATCACCGTTGGCTTGGGACGACATCGGTGAGCGAAAGATGTTAGGCTCCGAAATGATCATACAAACAATAGAAGTTGTCAGGTAGATCAGAGAGCGACTTCAGGTTACGCAAGATCGGCATCGCCATTGGGAAGATCAACATCATAAGCCTTTAGAGTTTCGTGTCTGCGACCATGTATTCTTGTAAATTTTGCCAACCCGTGGAGTCATTAGATTCGAGATTCATGGAAAGCTTAGTCTGTGATATGTTGGGCCGTTTGACATTCTCGATCAGGTCGGTGATATGGCTTATCGTCTTGCCCTTTCACCTTTGCTCCGTGAGGTGCACGATGTATTTTTTGTATCTTAGTTGCGTACTTATGTCCTAAATCTGGGGCATATCCTCGATCACTTTAAATTATTCGTTGTTATCGACTTATCTTACGAGGAGCAACTCGTATCCATTCTGGATTGAAGGGAGAAGGTACTCAAGAACCGGACTATTTCTCTTGTCCGAGTTTTCTGGGGACATCACACTCTTGGAGAATCGACGTAGGAGTGCGAGGATGATATTCGGTCTCGGTACATGTACATATTCAATTCGGAAGGTATATTCTACTGTATGCCTTCGTATCTAGATTCCATGATCAGGTGATCACATATGCGTTGTGATAATATTGCTTGCATGTCTAGTTTTACTAGTAAAATTATATCGTGCTTGTCCTAACTTCTCTAGCTTACTTGGATTCGAATTTCGAGGATAAAATTTTTCTAAGGTGGATAGAGATGTCACTCCCCGTTCCCAAATATACGTATTTAGAGCATATTATTTTCTTTCTTGCATATTTAGTATATTGCATGAGATTAGACCCATTCTTTAGTTTATCTTGGTTCATGGTTTAATTGTTGGGTTGATTTAATCATGAGTTAAACCCATGTTCTAAACCTCAAACCCTCCATGTATATAAGCCAATCTCTCTCTCTCCTTTCTTCATTACTTTATTTTCTTTCTCTTTCTTAAGTTTTCTCCCTCCAAGCCTTAGAAAAGTACACCTTGCATGAGAAATAAGGAAATCCTCCATATTATTGGTTTATTATATTTTTTATGTGTTTCTAAATACTTTTAATACTTTGAGTTTTCGATTTTGATGGGTGGATTTGAGTAGATCTATATTTTAAAGTTTAGGATTTTCATAGGTGCCATGTGTTTTTCGAGATTTTGATCTATTAAGACATTGTATTTTAGAAAAATAGTTTTTGGGGTTGACGGAGCACTTTATTTCGAGCATTTTGGCTTTTGGTTCACGTGATTCAGAGTTAAAATAAAGTTTTTATGGAGAAAATAAATTTTAGTTTTTTGGAGCTTCCGTCATGGCTGAACCTGCTATTGGAGAAGATAAAGTTTTCATGCGGTCAGCGAACTATCTGGCCGAGTGTGCTATACGTCCTGAGAGGGTCATACGGCTTGTACTTTTTGTCGTATACTGACAACATGGGTCCATCTTATTGGATGCATGACTGCTTAATTTACACAAGTATCCTTGAAATCGTTGTGTTTTAATCGCTGAACGAATGAAAAATTTGCTAACTCCAAGAGACATCCATATGGCCGAGTGACCTATGCGGCAAGCAAAGTATGAGGCTACCTTTCTTGGATGCATGACTCTGAACCGTTGGCACATATTTCTATGATTTTGTCATTTCTCTCTGCCACACTTTATTGTATAACACATTAGTCATATCAATCACTTTATGTCACTTCACTGACACTTTATTTTTTGGCCGTCACTTTGACACTTATCCCAAGGAGTCGACTTTAACCCTGAATATGCGGCCTGGACTTCATATGCGGCCAGGACTTCCCATGCGGCCTGGACTCCATATGTGGCCAGGACTTCCATGCGGTCTGGACTCCATATGTGTCCAGGAGTTTCCATGCGGCCTAGACTTCACTTACTCTCTTACAGAGCCGTGCTCCAACAATGTGGCCGAGTACAATGCTCTTGTTATCGGGCTCTAACTCAGTAAATAAGTTGGAGTCGACTACTTAAAGGCCTACGATGACTCCAAGCTGATAGTAAGCTAGGTCCGGGGTGAGTACGAAGTCCAGCATGAGAATTTGATCCCTTATCACCAAGTCACGCTTTACTATAATCTCCATATTCGATGGGTTCTTCAAAGAACATGTACCCTGACTACATAATATCGAGGCCGACGCCCTGCCTAGCCTCGTAGCCTCTTTGGTCATTCCGGTCAATACTTACAAATTGATCACTGTGGTCGACCAAGAACTAGTCTGCTCAAAAAATAGCCTTAACACGTACCTAAGCTATTCGGTGGAGACAGACGCTAGCATCTAAGACTGGAGACTCCCATTCATCGACTATGTCGTCTATGAGATTCTTCCTGAGGACCCGAAGGAAGCTACTTTCATCAGGAGACGTTCCCTCCGGTTCTATTACTATACGGCTACCAAAATATTATATCATCATTCCTATGATGGGCTTCTGCAATGATGCCTATTGAATGAAGAGGCAAAGCAAGTACTCCAAGAAGCTCACGATGGTATTTGCGGCGCACACCAACCCGGTCCAAAGTTACATGACCGTCTTCGAATGATGGGGTACTATTGACCAACAATGGTAGCGGATGCCATCGACTACGCAAGGAAATACCAAATGTGCCAAATCTATGCAGACTTCATCTACTAGCCCTCAGAATTCCTGCACCCAACGGTAGCATCATGGCCATTCGAAGCATGGGAATTATACATCATCAGACCGACTAGTCCACCTTCGTCTAAGGGGCACCGGTTTATCCTCGCCATCACCGACTACTTCTCTAAGTGGGTAGAAACCATGCTACTCGCTGAGGTAAAGATCTAAAACATGATTATTTTCGTCAGGCATCACGTCATATATCTCTTTGGACTACCTCGACAGATTATCCATGATAACGGGTCATAGTTTGCAAGTCACGCTTTTTACCAGTTTTGCGATAAAAATTGAATCCATAACGTAGCTTCAACTGCCTATAACCCAGCAGCAAATTGGTTAGCAGAAGCTGTGTGACTCATCTCACAATTCTAGTATACGTATCCGGTATACGCATATTATACATGTATAGCTTGCTTATTGTTTAATTGCTTATATTATGCTTTATGCCATTAATGCATTGTTTAGGTTATTTTTGTAAGTTTTTCTTAGTTTCATGCTTTGGACCATTGGTCCCTTGGTTTTCTTAGTAGGTGGCTGTGATTAACCCGGGTGAGAGGCATGGATTATGTTATAATGGCCAACAATCAACCCTTTACTTATATAAGCAATCATATTCTTTTTCCTCCACTTTTCTTTCCTTTTATTTTTCTTTCCTTCTTTATTTCTTTCCTAGCAGAGAGCAGCAGCCGAGCTTGGCCTTGGCCGTGGGTGACTTGGTAGTGTTGGTATTAGGCTAGAACTTGACCATAGGCAAGTACATCTTGCCGACCGAAGGAACAACCTTGGATCTTTCTTTGATTCTTAGTATAGCCTATTTTAATCTTTTAATCGGTTTTGTTTTTGGGTAACACTTAGAACTTGTCTCATTGATAATTTTGTTTTCCTTGAATTAGATTGCTCATCGAGCCCAAGAATAGCAAGTCGAAGAATGTAAAGTTGGCCTGAGAATGTATACAAAAGTACGCAGGAAATTATTGTTGCATAAAAGAAGTTCCAGTGAGCGTATTTGTGTGTGTTTCACAATTTTTTTAGAAAGTACACAAAGATATATTAAGTACTCCGGGCGCACTTCTATATTTCTACATACGTTTTGTACTAAGGTAATTCTTTCAAAAGTATGCTAATCCTATTTGGCACACTTTTGAATGGGTCTACAAATCATCAAGAATGTACGCCACTGCTTAAAAGCCAAGTTGGCACACTTTGCAGATATTGCAAAGTTGGCACACTTTGGTGAATTTTTCTTATCAGTGCACTTTGTCCCTTCTAGAGAATGGCGTACTTTGCTGTATGGCGCACTATGTGGCATTCTTCAGAGATGACGCTCTTTGTAGCCTTTTGTAATTACTTAATGACTAAGCAAAGACTTCTGACCATTCTCGAAAATTGTGTTCTCGACTACAGTGTTATCTCGACTGATGTACCATTTCTTGGAACTTGTGTTTTGTCTTTTAGAGGATCTTTCTATGCTTGTTTGTGTGCCAACCTCACTGTTGGCATACTTGATGAAAGTGCACCAAGTTCATAGCTTGGTTTCTTTTATTTGTGTACCAATGATAGATTTGTGCACCAAGCTCCTAGTTCGCGCACTTCTATCATTGTACGCCAAGGTCCTTGAAGTACGCTTTAGTATGATTATGCGCCACCTTTTGCTCAAAGAACTTTTGTATCAAAGTATGTCAGAACTGTCCGAATTAGTGATTTGTGCGCCAAAACTATTTTTGGCCATTTGTGCGCCAATACTCGTTTTTGGCCATTTGTGCGTCAATAGTAGTTTTTGCCCATTGTGCACAAAAATTATTTTTTTGCTTGATTTTATGCGTCAACCCTGAATTGTTAACTTATGCACCTGTATTTCAGTATTTTCTTTAATATGCTCAACTCTTGATGGTTCCCTAGTTCTCTTTTAATTCCGTTATTTTAGTTAATCCTGGTTATTTCCTGAATATGTCATTCTTGATATTGATCTTGATTTCCAAACATGATCTAGTGATTGTACACTATAAATGAACTCCTGAATCTTGACATAATCCTGATACTGTACTTATAATCCTGATACTCCTTATCTTGATAATCCTGATAGTGGCTCGACGTAGCACACCCATGACATAAGAATCCATCTAACTGTCCTGATCAAGGCTATTAGTAGCACCTGTATTGCATTCCCGTGGTTGATTTTGATTGTACTCGTTAAGTTAATGTCCTGTCTTGCATCATGTCTAAGGAAGATTTCTGAGCACTACGGTCAAAATTTCTTGATAATTGTCCCGGCTAATAAATAAAATAATAATCTAGAAAGCATATAAAGAGATTTTTTGGCTACATGCAATTCCGATATCCCAGCGATACCTGATGGATTCAGAGCTCTCTGTCGTGAGGGGCACACTTTTAGCACACTGACGAGTATTGCACTACCAGAAAAGATAAGAAAACATTATACCTGATAAATCTATAATATGTATCTGTTCTTCTGGATAACCCAGATAGTCTGCAGGATATGTGGCTGTAAGGAATCTCAAACTGCATGTGCTAGTAACTAGGACTGTGATAACTCCAGTTAGTTAATGATAGCAAACCGTATGGCACAATTGGCTGTGATTTAATTAATTTTTAGTCTAGTTTTGTCCTTATTTAATTAGCAGCTGATCCAGAAATGGTAACCAGAGTGCTTATTCCAAATATCTTTGTTTAATTACTCCAGAAATGCTTAACTATTATTTTACCCGTTGTACTTATTTAGTTGTTCCTTGTGCTATTTCTTACTGATTTGTCTGCATGCTAGTTTTAGTTCATAAGTTTGGCTCTTTTGTGGTACTTACTGTTTTGGGGTCTGATTCCACTGGTTTTGTATGGCCAAATTTTTGGAGCAGGACAACAAGATCTTCCGTACTTTCCACCTCAAGATGGTGAACACGAGAAGCACCCGAGGATATGAGGGGATTTCTTTATCACCTACCTGATCTTGTACTTATACTTTTGAGGCATTTAGCTACCGAGCACATATTTAGCTCGTATTTTGGAACTTGACAATCTAGTATGTGGGTCTACATATAAAGCAAATTTTAGACTATAGCTAGAGCTGATCATGTAATATTGTACTCTGCTAGTTTTTTTATTTTGGTAACTAGCTTCATGATCATCTGGGTATGTATAGTTTGGAATAACTTAATATTATATATTGGTGATAATATATCTTATAAACTTGTTACTTGCTTGAGATTGAGACACCAAGGATTTCTTAACCCAGGATTGCCTGATGGATTATAGAGTAAACCCTCACATGTCTAGACAGCCATGACCGAATCTCAGGGTACTCTCTATAGAGTACTCTAGTATACGTATCTGGCTTTGTCTGTCCCCGCTCTCCAGTATTCTGGTTCTGGTATGTGATATGGCTTAAGTGGTGGCCCATACAGGTTTAAAAATTTAAAAGTGTGGGGGGTTTATGAATGTGTTTTAGATATCTCAATCATGCTACTCCTTGATATCCTCCAGTGTCGAATTTATATCCCTAAAATTTTGATTCAATATCTACTTTGATCCTCGATCAATCATGTTCGTCCCTTTGATGATCGTTGGGTCCTTTATCTTTTAGGGACATTGTTCCTGGTACTTTCGATTATCCAGCCCGAGTTCCTCCAGTAGTAGGACAACATCCTGATGCCCAACGAACCCTTGAGGTTTAGCCTCAATATTCCGAGGCCGGGTCCAGAACAACTCAAGATGAGGAACCCCAGATCCAACCAGTACCTCATGTGCAACCAGTAACTGATGCAGGAGGGGGTATCAGTGTGCTAATTGGTATCCTGAGGGAATTGTTAGCTGCTCAAGGATGTCGAGAGGACGTACCCATTTAGTCAGTACAAGGGGCTTTGGAAAGAGGCGGACATCGTACAAACAACTCGACAAGCAACTTCAAGCGCCTCCAACCCTTGTATTTCTATGGAACCGAGGATACTATTGTATCAGAAGCTTGGCTTTAGGATACTGAGGCTATTCTATAAGTAGCTGGAGTTCTGGATAGAGAGCAAGTTTCAGTGGTTCGGTTGCATTGTTAGATTTGATCAGTGACTGGTGGGCTGTACAGATAATTTTACTAACACTACCCGTCCCTTGGGCTATCTTCAGTGAAAGATTTCAGACCAGATATTTTGACGCAGTATCTCATTATGATCTATAACAAAGATAGAACAACTTGAAACAGATGGATAGGACTGTCAACGGCTATGCGGTAGAGTTATGTAGACTTAGTCGGTTTGCTCCCACCTTGGTGGCGACCGAATTAAATGGAGCAAGGAGATTCCAGCAGGGGCTTCACCTGGAGATCATATTGGCAGTGATACAGCACGAGTTCAAGACTTTTGATGCTGTGTTAAGAGAAGCTAGGAGCCTCCCAGAGAATTGTAGATAGGACTGGAGGTCGTAAGAGGGCCCATATTTTAGGCGGTTCATATAACCAGTCTTGAGCACCAGCCCTGACAGTTAGGACTTTAACTATCGAATCTTCTATGAGGCCAGGTTTAACAGCCTCATTTCAGCAAACGGTACCAACTCGAACTCAGCAACAAATGACATCTTCTTCTATAGGATGTTCACATTATGGAAAACTAGGACATGTGATTTTAGAGGTCGTAGAGCACAAGGTTGTGCTTATCCTATGGAGCACTAGGCCACAGAGTAGGAACTTGTCTACACAGAGCTAGTTCATCATCATCATCCCCGGTAGGACCACAGTATAGGGCTCCAGTGCCGGTTCAACAGAACCAGGGTCTAAGGTCTTTGTCGACCCAATCTTAAGTATTTTAGCAATAGAGGCCACAACAGTATGCGCAGGCCCAAGCTTAAGTACAAACCAGGCAAGAAAGTCCATAACAGCGAGGACCAACACCGAGAGGACGAGGCCAGGCTATGACACTCACCATGGAGGAACAACTAACTTCAGGTAAGATGGTGGCAAGTACCATTCTCGTCAACTCTCATTCAGCTTCAGTATTGTTTGATTCTAGTGCATCACATTATTTTATGTCTGTATAATTTATAAAACGAGTTGGATTAGAACTCAAATTATTATCAGTAAGGCTTAATATGCTTACTGGTAACGGTATCGTGGGAGTAGATAGAGTTTATACCTTGTGTCGAGTCATAGTGTGCGAACGAGAGTTTTCGCTAGACTGATAGTGTTTCTTGTGGGAGATTATGACATTATCCTAGGAATAGATTGGTTGAGTGCCCGATATACGAAGATAGATTGCCATGCTGGCAAGGTTATCTTTCGTATCCCCGGAATGAAAGAATTCTCATTTTCTAGAGGGGGGATGGAGTCTCCGTCAGCAATCATGAGAATGACAGTAGCAGAACTCCCCAGAGTGGTCAATGAGTTTCCAGATATATTTCAAGAAGAGCTTCCAGATATGCCACCAGAAAGAGAGATAAAGTTTACCATTGATCTACTTCCAGGAATAGCACCAATGTTAGAGAGAGTCTACAGGATGGCACATATGAGTTGGAAGTCTTGTACTGAATGATTGAAGAATTGAGAACCAAAGGATTCATTCATTCTAGTGGATTACCTTGGGGAGCCCCAATACTATTGGTGAAGAAGAAGGATGTAATATCTTGATTGTGTATTGATTATCGTACTCTCAATGCGGTAACTATTAAGAACAAGTATCCCTTACCAAGGATCGATGACTTGTTCGATCAGCTTATTGGACCAATAGTATTTTCCAAGATTGATCTGCGATTGGGATATAATCAAATCATAGTCAGAGAACAAGATATACCCAAGACAACGTTTATATCAAGATATGGCCATTGTGAGTTTTTAGTGATACCCTTTGGAGAAACCAATGCGCCCGCCATCAGTGTTTATGGATCTCATGGATCATATTTTTATGCCATACTTGGACAAGTTCGTGATTGTGTTCATCGATGATATCTTGGTTTATAGTAGAAGTGAAGCAGACTACGAGCAGCATCTTCGTACAGTTCTTCAAATCCTTAGAGAACATAAGTTATATGCCAAGTACAACAAGTGTGAGTTTTGGCTTGATCATATTTCATACTTGGGGTATATTATTGTAAAAGATGGAGTAGAAGTGGATCCCCGGAAGATAGAAGCCGTTGAGATATGGCCAGTACCTAGAACAATTGTAGAAGTTCATAGTTTTCTGGGACTAGCAGAATATTATCGAAGATTTGTGTCATACTTTGTTAGAATTTATGCACCTTTGACACAATTGACTTGTAAGGATTTGCGCTTTAATTGGACAGATGAATATCAAACCTCTTTTAAGATGCGCAGAAGTTGATTACGGTACCAATTTTGACGCTTCTAGATGGTACAGGTATTTTCACGGTCTATTACGATACGTCAGGAAGAGGACTAGGGTGTGTTCTTATGCAGCATGGTAATGTTATAGCTTATGCGTATCAGAAGCTTCGAGACCATGAGAAGAATTATCTGACACACGACTTGGAGTTAGCAACAGTTGTCTTTGCACTCAAACTTTAGAGGCATTACCTATATGGAGATCGAGTAGAGATTTATACAGATCGTAAGAGTTTGAAGTACATCTTTACTCAGAAAGATCTCAATATGAGACAGAGAAGATGGCTAGAGATGATGACCAACTATGATCTTGACCTTCAGTATCATCCAGGGAAGGCCAATGTCGTGGCAGATGCTTTGAGCCAGAGGGCAGAAGCTTATTTTCTTACGATGCAGCAAGAGATTTTAGAAGATCTTCAAGATATGGGCATAGAATTAGTAATACCTGGCAACACGACATTGATGGCTGGCTTGCAAGTTCAATCCAGTATAGTGAAAAGGATCAGAAAAGCAAAGTCAACTGATGTCAAGCTTTAGCGACTTAAAGCAGAATGTGAGGCAGGGCATATACCCGAACTATGCATTCACAGTGACGAAACTATCCGATTTAGTAATCATCTTTGTGTACCAAATAGAGATAGCCGTTAAAAGATTATGTCAGAAGCTCACAGTTCTCAAGATTCTATTCATCTAGGAGGAACGAAGATGTACAAAGATATTCGTCAATATTTTTGGTAGAATGGAATGAAGGGGGAGATAACATAGTTTGTCACTCGATGTTTAGTTTTTCAGCAAGTCAAGGCTGAGCATCATAGACCAACAGGACTTCTTCAACATTTACCAATTCTCGAGTGGAAGTGGGAGCATTTCACCATGGATTTTATGATCGGTCTTCCTAGATCTCCAGCTGGCAGAGATAAAATTTGGGTAGTAGTAGATCGACTCACAAATTTTGCTCACTTTTTTTCCTTCAGAGTGGGACAGTCTACAGAGCAGTTGGCTCGAATGTACATGAATCAGATTATCAGACTTCATGGAGTGCCAGTCAGCATCGTATCAGATAGAGATTCCAAATTCATATCTCACTTTTGGTAGAGTCCACAACAGAGTTTGAGTATGCGTATGAAGTTAGTACAACTTATCATCCCCAGACAGATGGTCAGTCAGAACGTACGATCTAGACCCTAGAAGATATGCTTCGATCATGTACCCTTGACTTTGGTGGTTCGTAGGAGGATCACTTGCACATGGTTGAATTTTCTTACAATAACAGTTTTCAGGCAAGTATCCCGATGGCACCCTTCGAGGCACTGTAGGCAGAATGTGCAGATCCCCTATAGCTTGGGATGACATTGGTGAAGACAATTGCTAGGGTTTTCGTATCGAACTTATTACTTGCACTCAAAGTACACAGAAAGTAATAAGGTCCACCAAAGATCCCCTAGTAGGACATCCTTAAAAACTATAGTGTTGTACTATCCATAGTACCTCTAGTATAGCACCCAAAGTTTACACAAAGTAGCAACAAAAAGAGAAGCTTTTATTTCTTAAAGAAGATTAAGAGCAAATTACATTTAAGGTTTTATGAGACCATTCAACCAAAACAGATAGCAAAAGAAAAGAAGAGCAAAACAAAAGTACAAAGCGCTATGCGCCAGAACACAACTCCGCTATCCGCCCTCGAAGCTGGGTGACCCTAGCATTAATCCTAGCTTTAAACTGCTGCTCGGCCTATCGCGCCATCACCAACAGATCCTCCAAATCAGCGTAGGCCTAGTGCTTCTCTTATAGATTCTTCAAGGTATCCTCTAGGGTAGCAGAAGACTGGTCCACCATACTAGATTAGACGCAAACAGACTCCCTTTTTTGACGAGCCTCTTGGAGATCACCCTCCAAGATCTTAAGTTTGGCTTGGAGTTGCACAATCTGCTCGGCTATGGCATGGGTCACGCAGTCTTCTTAAATAAGACAAGCTTCCCCGCGGTCGTTCAACTCAATATGCTTGGATGTGAGCTTTTTGATATCTTGATCCAAAGAATCCTTGCTCTTCGTATAGGCAGCCCTCACCTGCTCCGCGAAACTTAAGAGAAAATCACGCTCCTCGGCCACCGTGACAGTCATATCAACCAGCCGTGTCTGCTGCAATTCTTCTAAACACTGCTCTACATCAATCAGTTATTGGCCCAGAAGGTCAGCAGTCTGCTTAAGGCCGAAAAGAGTCATCAAGAGCTCGACCTAACCCTTAGCACAGTGCTTGGCCCAGGCAAAA
This sequence comes from Iris macrosiphon, assembly GCA_036927795.1. Classification (NCBI taxonomy): domain Eukaryota; kingdom Viridiplantae; phylum Streptophyta; class Magnoliopsida; order Asparagales; family Iridaceae; genus Iris; species Iris macrosiphon. The sequence goes on along the minus strand of JAYESA010000132.1, from coordinate 154,466 downwards.
GATTTATTTTTCTCCTTCATGGCTTGAAATTCCTGCCTCAATTGCATGTAAAAGCTCTGAATGGTAATCGTAGAGGATTCTTCCGTATCAATAAGGGTGGAAGGAGTCAAAGGAGCCGAAATAGAAGTGGTTACTGCCGGTTGAGAAGAAGGTGGAATAACACTAGACGGCCTAGGAAGTGGAACTGTAGTGGCAGAATTATGAGATGCTTTAATTTCAGCCAGCTGCCTCCCAATCGAACGAAGCATCTGGACATTAGGCAACTGGGTAATGTCGACCGTCGCATCTTCGGCACCCGAAGATGTGCCAACATCAGGCTTTTTGGCAGCCACCTCACCCACAACAGTAGAGGCCCCCCTACTACAGTCTCCGTGAGAGGTCCAGCTGGATGTTCTCCAACCTTAATAGAACTAGGGAGAGCATAACTCATCTCAGGAACATAGTCCGCTGGTGGAATATTAATCGTGCAATAGAAACTTTCTGCAGCAAATAGTATGTTCGGCACGACACCAGCCACTGGCAACCCGAAATCAACCTGGGATACCAACAACAGTGTAATAGCTCCACGCTCGAGCATAGTCAAGAAGACCGCCACAATATCCAAGGGAAGCACTAGAAATATCCAGCAGGAGTTGGCCATACCCAAATTGACGAGCAAACCAACTAGGCAGATAAGTCTCCAAGAAAACTTTAGCCCAATTTTAATATACCAAGTGAGAGGTGCGGATAGCAAGGAGCCAATAGTAAAGTTTAGCCGACAACGGGCAATCAGCAGCCCCGTTGTCTCGATGAGTAGCACTCCTTTCTCCCTCAGTGAACTCGAGAATAGTTGTGAGAAACTTCCAACTATTAAAATAAGAAATCTTCCTCCAACAAGAGGGCACGTCCTTATACTTCCACTTCATCCCCCGGTAGTGGCAAATAATGACATCCCCCTCCAACATCCCTTCCTGGGTACCGGGACGCATCGAGGACCGATGATGCAATAGAAGCCAACCCATCAAGTAGTGGTAGGGTAACTCCACCATGTTGAAATCTCTGACTCCTTTGTGGTACTTCACCTTTGTGGTAAAATACCGAAGGCCACGGTGGATGCAGCAAACCATCATAGGCAGTAACACAAGTGAGTGGCCAAAAGCTAGCCACACAGCCAGGAGAATAAGGTTATGACTGATTCTCTTGATTGAGCCTGAACACCCTATAAACACCCAGTTGCGGAGCCAAATCATTAAGTATCCTGCTAGCAGCACCTTATCGGGAAGCTCGTGGATATCCATAAAGAAATAACTCAATTCCTCGCCTTCGGCAGACGATTCGTGATACTTCTGGATCAAAGCCGCGATAGCCTTTTTGCACTGTAGCCCTAGAATATAAACCTCGTCCGACTTGGGTTCCTTCGGGAAAAGATAGTACGCCCAGACAGTGATATGGGGGATGTCCCCTTTGTACGCCTTCTCCTCATACATTCTGTGACATATACTATGATAACACAACAACTCCTTATATACGACCAGGAACTCTGGATCCTCCTTTTCGAGGTCCCCTAGTTTGTCATTTCTTGGGACACATTTCTTGTAGGGCACTTTGCCCCAAAGAAGCCTCGATATTGAATTGATCTCATGCAAAGCAAGTTTCATCTCACTGCCAGGCGTGAAAAAAGTCCTTGTATGGGAATTGTATATCTCCATCAAGGCGATAAAGATGCAACGGTTCGTCTCCAAGACGTAACAAGTACCCCTCACAACATAGAATAGATCAGCATTTTTATCTCCCGCTAGTAGCGCTTCAACACCCATCTGGTCAACCGATACGACGAGGGACTGTAATGGGCCCAACCAAGAGTTCGTAATTGACCATGCGGGTACTTCCCTTTCTTGGCCACCTGGTGGAGGAACGTATACGCAGCGTAAACGTCAAGGTTTGGCCCCAAGTCACTTCTGACGCCGCCAGGTGCCAACTTGAGAGAATAATAATAGGGCGAATCCTTATGGCTGGAGAAAGCCCCCTTGCTTTGGTCGGCCCAGGGACAAATTATACCAACAAGAGCCCCTCGCTGTTCGGGCGACAAGTTCCAGTTCATCTTCCTCCGACACATTACCATACGGAAATTCGATAGTGGCATATGACATTCAAAAGTGGGCATCGACATCTCTGTCCCACGGTGGGTGAAGTTCCAGTTCTCCTTCGACTTCCCCAAATCAGGAATAGGCATGGTCAGTGCATCCACTAAAAGAAAGTACAGTTTTTTGAAAAGCATAATCATGTCTAGCATCAACCTTCCTTGAGTTTATTTGACTCAGGAGATAAAACTAGCTCTGGTCAGTGATTATCTTTTACCTCTCGGACGAAAAACCCTTATCTGGTTGGACTTGCAAGAAGACAGTCAGGTCTACAAAGTTCATGCTCAATGGGACCCGCTAAGAGTAAAGAACCAACTCGCCGGAAGTAGTAGTAGGCAAGTTCACTGCAAATTATAAAAGAGGTACAAATCAGAACATTTATCAAAATATCACAATAAGGGGCCAAGCGCATCAACCATACAGGACTTTACACAGATTCTCCTAGTGTCAGTATTTGACCCACATATTATAGATATACGCATGACTAGCTTTTACCCATACAACAATCCAGGTTTGTGTATGACAGGACCACGCATTACAGACTTTCACCCATGCGACAGGTGCTGTGAAAAGTCTGCCCATGTTATCTTATCCATGCAGTGAGACTATATGCACATGTATCTTTATCCATGCGACGAGCCGTACAAAGAGTGTCTCTGTATGGTGATGAGTCAACGTCCCTAGAGGAAACCCTACCTAAGACGGGCTTATGCACGTCGGAGGAAATCTTAGGGAAGTCTGACTTGTCAGCGGGGGCCTTCCCTTCCCCTTTCCTTTTCCCTTCCTCTTGGGAGTCGCGACCTCAGTAGCAAGGCCCTGGCCCTTGGCAGCCGTGGAAGAAGGAGCTCTAGAGGCCATGGCGGTCATCGACGAAGGAAGGATAACAGCAGGGGGAATATAAAAAAGAAAGTGAAAGACCTTCTCTTTCTGAGCTCTTCTCATTTTTATAGGGGAGAGCAGCTCAGAACCCGAGCCATCTCAATCTACGTGGCAACCACGGATAAGAGCGGCGATTAAGTTCTTGATCCGCCATTATCAATGAATGAACTGTCACTTTGGCAAATATATACAAAGGTGGCTCAAAATCCCCAAAAATTTGTTCGGAGATCGAGGTAAATCTCCTTTATTAAATATAGATTTGACAGCCTGACAGATTCATCCATGCGTCAACAAGAGTATACGACCAACAGACTCAGTTAAAGTCAAGTAAGCTTAATACGACAGGCAACCTATGCGTTCTGAAGATATCTTTCCATGCTTCTTATTCAAAGTATTCCAAACTTATCAGTTCAAAAACTTTGAATGGGGACTTGTAGAAGCATAAAAAAATCTCAAAGGCCCCTATCAGCCTCAGCCTTCATGCACCAAAAGTCAAGAGACACATAATGTCTTGGACGCATAGAGTCACCTTAGTCAGATAAGAGCATTTATGACTCTGACAACTATACTGGCTCTGAATGCGTCGATTCTAATGCTGACAGTAGGCGTCAGTGCTCACATCACCAATCATGAAAACTTTTGTCCGTATGCAACTGGACAGTGCCAAAGCAAGGCCCTATGCATTTCAGACTCTATGTGTTCTATGCGTCTCTAGTCCTATGCGCTCATGACTCTATGCGTTCCATGCATCTCTGGCCCTATGTGTTCCATGCGTCTCTGCCCTATGCATTCCAGACTCTATGTGTTCCATGCGTCTTTGTCCCTATGCGTTCCAGACCCCATGCGTTCAACATGGCAATACATTTTCAAGCCAAAATATTTCTGTTGCTACTGAGAAGATTTTCTACGGCTAAGTGCAGGCCACGTGTCGAGCTGACCAAGTCGTGCACAGCAAGAAAGGAAAACAAATTTCTAGCAACAGAAGATCCTAACAAAGACCCTATGTGGCAAATTGGCCGTGACCTGCATCAACGGTAGCAGTTGTATCTTGTTAAGCATGAATAAGTGGCAACTTCAGCATCCATGTCCATAGCATATGCGCACGCACATCCCATCAGTATGAGGGCTATAAAAAACAGGATAGCATGCCTAACGGGAGTGGACAGAGAGGGAACAAAAGAGAGAGAGAGAGAGAGAGAGAGAGAGAGAGAGAGAGAGAGAGAAGAAGAAGAAGAAGAAGAAGAAGAAGATGTAGTACCCCGCTCTGCGTAGGCACTATGTACAAGAGATATCACTTTGCTGGCTCGAGCGGAAGCCTTCTCGGGGAGTTCTCGATTGAAACACAAGATGATTAATCTAGGTGAGTGGGTAGAACTTCATTCTCTGATTCTTGCATACCTTAATAATGAATCTGAGTTTTTGAATGCTTGTTCTAAGAAGATAGTTTCATAAGAAGAATGATAGAACCTGACTCTGCATGCTTAATAAGAGAACTCACACAGCTTGTCATTGAAATGAACTTGCTTGCCTAACTAGAGAACTTGAAATACTTGTCTAAAGACATAAAGATAGAACCATTGCCATGCTAATAAGAGATAGAAATATTGCATGCTTAGCTATACGGACACCGCTATCGAACGAACTGCTGCCATGCTAATAGATAAGAGAAATAGATGTTCATATGTTAACATTGTATATGCTAAAGAAATAGTAGAACTACATGCTTAGCCAAAGAGATAGAGAACTATTTTCATGCTTGCTTGTTAAACATAGTTTTGCTATATGTTTCCATAGAAGTTATTAAAATGCTTGAACGATATCAGAGAATGTGGCAGCCAGTCTGTACAAGAGATAAAAATGGTGGCCTATCCGCACAGAGACATGAGACAAGAGACAGAGAGAGAAGATATTGAATATATACTTTTTATTGAACTGCTACATCCATATAGAGTTTATCTGATAGAGTTGCATTCATGCATTGGCCTTAGACAACTTGTGCACAAGAAAAGATCCCACGAACGATTTTCAGGGGCACTAGGGACTATTTGCCCTGGGGGGATTAGAGGAATACCTGAGACAAAGAGGTCATCACGATCAGGGGGTATTCATATCTATTAGATAGCTGGTTCACGTGTCAAAGCAGCTATGTATATGAGCGAGTATACATAGTGCAGTGCTAGAACGTGGTAACAACGCTGCTAATCTTGAGGAAGAAGACTCATGGACCATCATATAGTTAGGTCGCACGCTAGGATTCAGCCTTCTTGCATACCTAACTGTTTGATGCAGAGATAGACAGGAAAAGAGAGAGAGCCATATTCATAAATATATGTTTATGCAAATTGTTGCTAACTTGTATATCTGCTGTAGGGATAACCGTTCGGCGAAAGGGTAAGAATCATTGAATAAGTGATATGCATGCTATCGAACATGCTATTCTGTATTAAATATTTGCATAAAGAAGTCTTATTTTCGTATATGCTTTGATCTCGTTCACACGAAAAGATGTTGCTAATAAGAGAATGATAGAGATGCAAAGAGAGAGATGCTAAGAAGATATTCCACTAGATGCTTGATAAAGTCTTTAGAGAAATGCATATGATTCACGAGACACGCTGTGCACTAGGAATAGTGAATGAATCTGCTTATCGTATATGAACTGCTTGTCTTGCTTGCTTGCTTATATATTGAATATGAACTATGTTTTCAAAGATGTTTCCAAAAAGAAGTAATATGACTCTATTCCTGTGTTACATGAAATGAACACAGGTAAAACTAGAAAGATCACTAGTAATAAAATATTTTATAATATGATTACTTAGTGTGGGTTTCAGGGGGTGAAGCTTCTGTTCATTAATTTATACTCACCAGTTGTTTCTCCAAAGTGCTGACCTACTGTCACTACCACATTCTAAAATAGGGGTAATTTTGTCATTTTATTTATTATAAGTATTGTGTGTATTTATTTTAAATAATTGCATGATATGTGTATAGATATATATTATATATATAGTGTTCTTTAATGTATGAGTTAGTGGACTAGACCTAGAAGCCCACTAGTTGAACCCCTGACCAAAGTATAGGATTATGGATTTAATTAGTAATTTTTGATAATTATTGAGGTTATAAATTATTGCCGTGATTTTATTTAATTGTTGTGCCTTACTGTTGCTTCGATATTTGGAGCGCTACCCTAGCTTTTGCCTTCCAATAAATTTTACACCCTTGTCCTAGATGTGCCCGTCCTCTATTCTGACCCTTGTGCAACTCATAAATATGCTCGATTGTGCTTTATTTTTGTCGCACAATATTCGTCGCGGACGTTTATTTTTAATTTCAAATAAATCCAACTTTGTATCTTTGTGCGTTCCAATCAAAATTGGAGACACAATCTTGACCCGTTTTGTGCAACCCAAATAATGACAATATTCTACTCTGGGTTCTATACGTCCATGACACTTGTGTTCCACCTAATTTTAATTTTATGTACTTCCAATTAATTTTAGAACACCATTTACATTAATTTTAATTAAATTGGTGTAAGGACCCAACTTAACCCAAAACTAGACCCAACACCAAACCAAAACCCCATTCATACCCTCAAGACTCATACTAAACACCACATATTCTTTTTAGCCATTATATCATACCAAACATGGTATTTTCCCTCATTAAATCCTAAAACCCACTTTCTGTGCAATTTTCCAATTGTTGAGGACTTTTATGCAAAAGTGCAATAATGTGTCACCATCCTATTGGTCAAGCACATGAAGAAATCAACCCCCTCCTCCCTTTGACCGTTCAACTCTCTCTCCCTCTCTCTCCTTTAGATGAAAAATTTTCTCCATATTAAATCTGAGCCATCCATTTGAATTTGGAGCTCATCCTCACCACCATTCCTCACACAACCTCCTATAAAACATCTCCATCACACCCCACTTCCCCATGCTGGCCTAAAACCCTAGGTGTATATCACCTATTTTTCTCTCCATATATAAATACTTTTTCTCCTATTTTTTTTCTACCACCTACATCAAAACCCTAAACTATTACAACATCATCACCATCCTCCTCTCACCCACAGTCCTCATCCCGACCTTCCGCCGGCCGTTCTCCTCCTCCATCGCTATTAACACCACCACCAGCCTCTATACACCCCGCTGTCAGCCTTCTCCTCCATCCCCAAACAGCCGGATCCATCCTCCTCTGCGTTGTCTCCACCACGGCCTTCCTCTCCGCCACCCACCGCCATCAACACAGCCGACCCGACTTTTCCTTTCGCTGTGCACCGCCTACACCTCGCCGGAGACACCTTCGTCCCTGACTTTCTTCCCTGTTCTCCTTCGTAGAACCACCACCCTCTTCTCTCCTCCACCACGGACATCCCCGACTCCGGCCATCCCCCATGCAGACCAACTCGACAGCAGATAAGTCGACTCCTCTCGCCTGAACCACCATTGACAGCCAAGCACGACGACCTCACCCCCGTCGTACAACTCGCATGAGCCCCCTCGACTCATCCCTGCTGCCAATCACCTTCCTGACTGCCCTGTCAGCCCCGTCCTCCGTCGTTTTCCCCGACCAGACTTTCCTTCCTGTACATTATCATCGTCATCATCACCTTCATCATCATCATCGTCATCATCATCATTATCATCATTATCACCATCATCATTACCTTCATCATCATCATCATCATCATCATCATCACCATCATCATCACCATCATCATCATCAACATCATCATCGTCATCGTCGACCCCGTGCGCTCACCCCGAGGTTCAAACCTGTCCCCCCTTCTTCCTTAGTTGTGTATATGTGCTTGTTCGAATGCTATTAGGGATTTGATTTACTTTATGACAGTTAGTGACAGAGGACCATATGTTAGTAAACCAAAACTAGTAGCGTGTGCATGTGCATTACTAATTAGGTTAATAAATATATTTTATGGAAATTTGATTACTAGCAATATGTACCCTGTATTATAGATGTTGAATGGCCATAAATATTAGAAGTAGGTATCCCATAATTACATCGACCATGTGACCCTGAATATTAGTGAGTTGACTGCCTTGTGTACACTGATGTACTGGCTTAGATGTGTTAGTGAGTTGACTGTCTGATTATGCACAACATTGAGGATATGACGCCCGTGCAGTTAGACGCACATTTGACCCTGCTAGTTGACCAGTGTCATACCTAGCATAGCCGCTGAGTTCAGAGTATTTATGTTGTGTGTGTGCTAGTATAACGACTAATGCTATGTTATTGTATTATATGACTGTTGGATTATTCAGACAAGACTTCGAAAACAGGACATTGGTATTGCCCGCTCAGGACCCCAGGCGAGTACATTCTCTGATAGTTTCTTGTTTATGATATCCTCTATGTTCATTGTATTTAGTGTAGATATCCATATTTCTTGACACGATGGTTACACAGATTGGTATATTCGGATCTCGTCATGATATGTTATTTCTCGTATATGGTGTATCTTGTGCAAGCCTTGTTTTATTGATTATCTTGTACATGTACAGACACTGATTCTCAGGAAGAGTCGATATCTTCTTGGGGAATCCTGTGCCATAGCGTACCATGGTTGGATCTACTATACCTGTCGGGGGTGGAGAGTATTTTAGTGTAGATATGTGATCATACCCTTCATGTACAAGTCTTATTCTCATGTTAGTATTGGTCATACACTGCATGTATGACTAACCAGGCCATTATTTGTGTACAATTTTTCAAGCCGATCACATGTTAAAGCTAGTACTCACACACTTAGTCATTAGTATTCTTGTTCATTGTCATATTGTTCACTCCTGTATTTATTTCCAGTATTTCCTTATTGTGTATCTTTTGTACATGTATATGCATCTTGTATATTTACATCTATTTACTGCTACATAGTTTATATTATTGATCTAACTGCTATTAGAGATGTACTTTGTTCCATCCTGACTAGAAATATTTTTTCAGACTACGACTTAGATGACTTGTGTCCGACATATTATGGACCACAGGGAGAGTAGCCGCAGCCTTAGATCTTGTAGTTTAGTTATGATTCTGGGAGATCTAACCGGGATCACCAGTTATTCAGTTAGTTCTTTTAGTAGTTTATGGTACCAGATTTGTTTCCGGCATACTATGAGACTTGGATGTTATTGTTCGAGTTAGTTTGTTTTGTTTAGACTTGTATTATATTTCATTTATTTATATTTCTTTGATATCTTATCGTGCTTTAGTTATGTGATTGAGTATTTTTTATATTATATTGTGATATCTATGTCTCCTTATGGAGTTGGATATTCGTGTGAGATTGATTAGATAGTGTTGTGACATAGACATCGTTCTACCACCGATGTTGCGGCGTAGGCTGGACGTACCCACGTACTTGTATCCTAAATTTCGGGTGCGGGTCGTGACACCCACCAACAGTTTGCTTGTTCTCAGGTGCTGGACCGTCCGAGAAAGCGATAGCCGTGTCTCATTCCAGGGACCCAAAAATCTAGAGTCGATATCTTGAGACGTATCGAGATTAATTTAAGATACTTTTGTATAGAGGGACATAATATATGGAATGGTGTCATTATAATCATGGACACAATATACCCTCATGAGGGGCCACGTGTCATTGATCTACCCACATTACCTCTGAGTAAAGTTCCAATTGTCTTCTACCTACTTAGTTGGCGTAGAAGGTCATATGAACGTAGGTAGATCCATGTCCACATTTACCTCTGAGTAAAGTTTTTCTCTTCGACTTCCTACTATCACGTTCGCATAACCCCTGATAGTGCTAGTCGTTTCAGCTTATTATCCGTACTTAAGGGACGCCATGGGTAATAAGTCCACAACCCAGATGTACAAATCAACTCTTGGTTCTTCATCCCCGGTAAGTGCCTATGTGCAATATTTTCTCGATCGTCGAAGATCAAGAATCATATTCTATCATGTTCATATGACCTTTGTATAGATATGTTCAGCAATTTGGCATCCCCAGCAAGTACCTATGTGCAACATTTTCTCCTTCGTGACAAATTCTTATAAAGAGCCATCATCCCTATCCAAAAGTCCCGGGTACGCAATGGATGATGGATCCTCAAAAACCCCCTAGTGGAGCAATCCTTAGGTCTACTCGCACACTCCCGCAATGACTATTCAAACCAATCTCGTTAGACGCTAGCTATGTTCATATTACCTCTGAGCTATTGTCCTATCAATCTCCCCAGCGGAATAATCCTTTGGTCTATCTCTATGTTTGGATAGACCACACTCAATAAATCACTCCTCAATGAATTTTTCGGACATGAGTTCACGTCCATATTACCTCTGAAATGCTGTCATAATATTTCTCTCAGGCTAAGTTTGTCATGTTCATATTACCTCTGAGCAAACCTTCCGAGTTTTGGCTATTGATTATCTTGTTCATATTATCTCTGATATCGGTTGTCATCTCAACTTAGCACCCGTACTTAACTCTAACTACGCCAGTGGTGTTAGTTCCACGAAAACTGCCACGTCCATATTACCTCTGGTAGGGCTCATCTTAAACTTATTACTTTCACTCTTGTTCACAAGAAGTAATAGGTCCACCAAAACCCCCCCGGGGGGATGTCCGCAATGGAAACGAATAATTCAAATATGTCTCTCCACTATCCCCACAGAGTCATATTTTATCGCGTCTATATTACCTCTGGCAGGGCTTATCTTAAACGTATTACTTGTACTCTCGTGCACAAGAAGTAATAGGTCCACCAAAAAAATACCCGGTGGGATGCCCGCAATGGAAATAAATTGTTCAAATCCATATTACCTCTGAACTTTCCTCATTTTCCCCAGCAGAGAAAAAGTCAGTTCATTTTCATATTACCGCTGGAATATGTTCCTCCACTATCCCCAGCAGAGTCGCCATTTTGTTTGATGATAAACAAAGAAGAAGGTTTATACGAAACCTTTTTTGTTTACAAACGAGAAAAAGTGTACAATTTCTATACGAGGATGTTAAGTACAATAAAATGATTCTGGGGAAGTATTGCTATAGAAGTCTGATATACGGTCGATCACTTTGTTCCTTGGACCACACGATGATGAAAAAGTGCAGTAGAAGAAGCTTTAAGAGTTGTAAGTAGGATCGAATTCCTGTTGCCAAGGTTGTCAACCAAAACTCTCTGTTTGTGCTCTCTTTTCTCTCTGATCTCTGATTGTGCCCTGTCTCTCCTTGATCGAGCGATTCGATCTTCGATCCCTATACCCTGTGACTAGGGGTCTCTATTTATAGAGATCAATAAAAATAACTGTCCAGTTGGCGTAGAAGGCCAAACTGTGAAAAAAGTTGTATCTTTAACGCTGCGGTTATGATAACTGCTACCTATGTTCCAATTGTCTTCTGAATATGCGTATGACACGTGTCCCCTCATGAGGTAACGCATATAACTGCTTCTCGAAGATCACGGCATTGATCTACCTACGTTCTTTGGCTTTTACGCAGAACGTTGGTAGCAGATTTACCTAATGTGGGTAGATCAACTTTACTCAGAGGTAATTGGATCTACCTACGTTCATATCTTGTTGGCTTTTACGCAGAACTCACGGCATTGAACGTAGGTAGAAGACAATTAGAACTTTACTCAAAGGTAATGTGGACGTGGTAAGATATGACTCAGTGGGGATAAAGAAAAACATGGCAAAGGTAATATGGGAATGACCATTTTTGTGGTGATATATTTACTCTGCTGGAGAAAGTGGAGAGACGTAGTTCAGAGGTAATATGGACGTGAACTGATTGATAGCAACAACCTGGGAGGTTTGCTCAAAGGTCACTTGGACATGGCAAACTCAGCTGGGGGAAAAACAGTAGACGTGAACCCATGTCCGAAAATTTTACTGGGGAGTGATTTGCTGAGTGGGGATAGACCTGAAGGTTGCTCATTTGGGGATATTTTAGGAACTCATTATCCGGTACTTCTTGAGGGGGGCAAATTGCCACGTTGGAGTGAGATCAATTTGCAGTGACCGTCCTCTCATTTATAAGTGTAAAGTGATGACTTTGGTGTCGATCAACTCCTGGATTTTCCTTTTCAGCACATATCATGCCTTTGTGGGGTGATCAATGTACCGATGAAAGAGACAATATTCTGGGTCATCGACCTTGACAGCCTTTTCAGGGTATCTGATGTTGGGTAGCCGAAGTTTGTTTTCCTTCATCAATATATTGAAGATTTCAATGATGTCATCATCATTGAAGGAGAAAGTTCTCTTTGGTTTTTGGGCTTCTGATACCTGATTCGTACGGTGCTCAAGGAAGATGGTCATAGTTGCATCATCTTCGGACTCAGAGGGAATTCTACCCCCAGCTTTGGATGTTGCTCTGTTTTATCGAGGAAGACTACCCCCAGACATGTCGTTGTCTGGTTCTTCTTCCTGTAATGCCAAAGAGTAGTTCAATCGGTCAAAAACTGACCGTTTTGCTTTAGAACAGTAATGGTTAATTACAACCTTATGACTATTACAACTGAATTCTCTAGGAGGTGTAATAGACGTATTAGGAGATCCCCTGTCTTTGCGTTTCTAGATCAAGAAATCACGCAAATCAGGGAGATTACAAGAAGAAGAAGAAGGCTTATTCTGACTTTTTACATCAGTAGGAAGGTATAGATTAGGAATCATAACCCTTTCTCTGCCATAGGAATACAACAGTTCATCTATATGAGTAGCATATGATCCATCATCTGTCTGAGAGCACAGACAGAGAATTTTGGTTGACAACCTTGGCAACAGGAATTTGATCCTACTTGCAACTCTTGAAGCTTCGTCTACAGCACTTCTTCATCATCGTGTGGTCCAAGGAACAAAATGATCGACCGCAGATCAGACTTCTATAGCAATACTTCTCCAGAATCATTTTATTGTACTTAACATCCTCGTATAGGATTAATTGTACACTTTTCTCGTTTGTAAGCAAAAGTTTCGTACAAACATTTGTTTATCCAAACAAAATAGCGACTCTGCTGGGGAAAATGAGGATAGTTCAGAGGTAATATGGGAATGACCATTTTGTTTGTTGATAAACAAAGAAGAAGGTTTATATGAAACCTTTTTTGTTTACAAACGAGAAAAAGTGTACAATTAATCCTATACGAGGATGTTAAGTACAATAAAATGATTCTGGGAAAGTATTGCTATAAAAGTCTGATCAACGGTCGATCACTTTGTTCCTTGGACCACACGATGATAAAGAAGTGTTGTAGAAGAAGCTTCAAGAGTTGCAAGTAGGATCGAATTCCTGTTGCCAAGGTTGTCAACAAAAGCTCTCTGTCTGTGCTCTCTTTTCTCTCTGATCTCTGATTGTGCCCTGTCTTTCCTTGATCAAGCGATTCGATCTTTGATCCCTATACCCTGTGACCAGGGGTCTCTATTTATAGAGATAAAAAAAATAACTGTCCAGTTGGCGTAGAAGGCCAAACTGTGAAGAAAGTTGCATCTTTAACGCTGCGGTTATGATAACTGCTACCCACGTTCCAATTATCTTCTGAATATGCGTATGACACGTGTCCCTTCATGAGGTAACGCATATAACTGCTTCTCGAAGATCACAGCATGCAAGCCACGTAGGTAACAGCCCCTGCGTAAAGATGGTTGGCGTAAAAGCCAAATAACTGTCTTGTTGGCGTAAAAGCCAAATAACTGTCTCCTTGGCGTAAAAGCCAAACTATGAAGAAGAAGACTTCCTTTACGCTGTGGTTATGATAACTGCTATCTATATTCAAATAATCTTCTGAATTTGCGTATGACACGTATCCCTTTAAAGGGTAACGCGTATAACCGCTTCTCGAAGATCACGGCATGCAAGCTACGTAGGAAGCTGCCCCTGCGTAAAGATGGTTGGCGTAAAAGCCAAATAACTGTCTTGTTGGCGAAAAAGCCAAATAGCTGTCTTGTTGGCGTAAAAGCCAAATAGCTGTCTTGTTGATGTAAAATCCAAATAGCTGTCTTGTTGGCGTAAAAGCCAAAGGCTGTCGTGTTGGCGTAAAAGCCAAATAGCTGTCTCGTTGGCGTAAAAGCCAAATAGCTGTCTTGTTGGCGTAAAAGCCAAATAGCTATCTTGTTGGCGTAAAATACCAAACTCTATGTAAAACTTGATGATTCATGAATAATAGATAACCAGCGTAAAATAGCCAATTATCCATCACGACTGAGGTTTTGAGCATATTATGGGCTAAGTAGCCTTATCACGTACCTTTGCAAATATAACCGAGTTGGCGTATTTTGAGGAGATAGCATACGGCGTACTCCTATAGTTGAAAATAGCCTGGTTGGCGTAAAATGCAAGGATGGTGATGTGACCGTATTAGTCACAGTTTTAGCTTTTCCAGTCAATTATCCATCACAACTGTGGTCTTGAGCATATTCTGGGCTAAGTAGCCTTATCACGTACCTTTACAAATATGGTCGAGTTGGCATATTTCGAGGAGATATCATACGACGTACTCCAATAGTTGAAAATAGCCTGGTTGGCATAAATTGTAAGGATGGTGATGTGAGCGTATTAGTCACAGTTTTAGCTCTCCCAGTCATGACAAAATCTAAAGAATAGAACAAAATCTCGTGCATTAAATGCAGAGATATGCCTCCATCTCGTGTATTAAATACAGAGATATGCCTCAAGCTCTGTGCACCACGTCTGATTTTGTCTTATCTTGAGCTTAAAAACTTATTTCTGTCAATGTAGAATAGGCGGCGTATTCTTTGAACGCGTAAAAATGACATATATCAAGAATATGTCACTAGACGATAACATGGGTCTTTGTGCAAAATCATCATCATAGCCGTCCTCTCGATTATCGTGCAGTACTTTTGTCCGGAGTCAGGTTCATTGATCTGTCTGACAAATTCATCCGAGGAATACGAAGAGTTCCTCGTACAACTTTACGTTGCATTAAAAACAAACGTATTTTAAACTTTATGTGGGAGGGTAAAGCAACTTTTTACGCAGAACAGCCTTGAAGCACTGCTTTACGCGGACAACTCTGAAGCCATATTTTACGCCACACAGCCTTGAAGCACTGCTTTACGCGGACAGCTCTAAAGCCATATTTTATGCCACACAGTCCTGAAGCTCTGTTTTACACGGGCA
This sequence comes from Iris macrosiphon, assembly GCA_036927795.1. Taxonomy (NCBI): domain Eukaryota; kingdom Viridiplantae; phylum Streptophyta; class Magnoliopsida; order Asparagales; family Iridaceae; genus Iris; species Iris macrosiphon. The sequence goes on along the minus strand of JAYESA010000132.1, from coordinate 139,331 downwards.
GGGACTTCATGTATTTGGGGGTTTGACTGTATAATACGCGTACGATTCCCCAGCATATTTTATGCTTCTACACATAATAAATCTTGTTTGTCATGAAATCAAAATTTGACATCGGAGTTCTTTTTCTCCAAGTGAAGCACGGAAGTAGAAAATTCTCGTTTCCACTTTGGATGGAGGACAACTTCCTCTCTATTTAAGAAAAATAATATTTATTATTCATGTTATTTCGACAAAAAGTTATACTTTTCTACTCACTTCAACAACCAACCAAACACAAAACTTTAGGATATCCCACTTCTAACCTCTATTTTTAAAAAAACATTAAAATGAATAATTTTTACTTATACTCCACTTTACCGCAATGTATACGCAAGATATCAATTTTTAGATTTTTTTTACTTTATCGAACCAGGACCAAACATCCCCAAGGTTAATCGATTATCAAAATCCTTATACATAAGCTTCCCAAAGTAAATTTCCCCTCCATGCTACAAGGTTTAGGTGAATAGATATTTCACGTCCTGCTCCTGGAATACGGTGAGTCAAGCACATAACTTCATCTCCAGGCTACGCGACATACAAATACTTCAGTACCCATATTCGCGATTGTCGCCTGTAAGGTACTAGGATAGGTTTACCACAGGTCATCTATTGCATAATATAATACATATCATTTTGAACAAAGGTTCTAAACTATAAATAGGAAAATGACTATTCTAACCATTTACTATTAACACAAATATATCTATATACATTGTATACCATTACTGATGATGAGAAGATGATTGGTTCCAACATGATCATCTTTACTTACTGCAATTGAGTTTTGGTTCTCCAGATTCTCTTCAGAATACAATAGAAGCTTCCTTGAAATAATTCTTCAAATATAGTAAACAATACTAGGTCATCAAATAACATGCAGTCCCTCAGTCAATGAGAAAAAAAATAAAACTCTATGATACGATTGGATTCTCGAATTCCAAGGTAAATAAACTGAATATTTAATTCCTAGGACTTCTTCTAGCGTTAACTAGAAATATAACTCTGATTAGATCCTATTCTAGTGATCTCCTCGATGTTCAGACAATTAATATATCCTAAGATTTACTACCACAATCACAAACAAGTTTTCTATATATGATGATGCAATTTAGAGAACACATTTAAATCATATACAACACATATTTTTCTGACAATAATTATTTGACTTGGGATCTGGTTGTGGTTAGATGACACAGTGCTTAAAGTCCGACCTCACACATCAGGTGAGAAAATTATTGTTATCATTGATTCACTTAATCGATCTTTTTACTTTAAATAAGTATGGATTCAGAGAAGATAAGTAAGCTAAGCCTCACACACTCACTTCGCAAGGTCTAGCAGAAGGAGCTAATACTGATCATTTTTTGTTGTTATTATATTATAAAAAATTTGTACGGTGTGATCCAGTTGTTCTCTCCCACCGAATGTACTAACCTAGTGCTACAAAAATTCATATTCTATTATCTTGTATTAAGTTTATATTGGGCACAATTATGAGTCTTGAATCTCAATTCGTATATCTAAGTACCATGAATAACGAGAGTATAATTCAATTTTTTGTTCCTTTCCACAAAGGATCATACCATAATACTGGATAACAAGATTTTAATACTTGTTCTTTATTTGAATGAATCATAAAATAATTACAGGGTATCAATTTCTTAATATTTTTTTAATTGAAGCTTGATAGATACCTATAATATTATCAAATTCAAATTTGTATTTCTCCAGCAAAAATACAGGATTTTTATGATTAGATTTTTCTTACATGTCTATGTGTTTGTGTCCTACATATCTCGAAAATTGGCCCTTATGATTTAAATTTTCATTCACAAGTCCGTCTCTAAAAAAATAGACTAAAATTCCCAAAATATGATTAAATATATTGAACCAATTTTTAGATTTTAAAAATTTTGGCAGAATCTCCTTTGTATTTTGGACTCTGAAAATTTTCACAATTTATATAAAAGATCCGGAGCAACCCTTTGTAGAATTTTTTGGGTTCGCAGATCCTTTCAGTGAAATATTTCAACACCAGTAAAAATACCCAATATATATAATAGACTAGATAAAGAATTGAAACATTGTTTCTTGTCTCAGCCAATTTATACCTATCACGCCCCAGTACCGAAATACGGAGACAGACATGGCCAACTCCCCCGTAAAAGGTATAGAACGTCGTACGACAGTCACGATTGTAACTAGACAAGGGGTGCATACTACAAGCAAGTCACTTAGGGTCACACATCATATCTATTATCTCAATCAGTCAAGAAAAAACAGTAAACATGGAACATATATGACAAAAAAGTAAGCATCCCAAATGCTCTGTCATGATATTCTGGAAACCAGCTGTGCAAAAATAAGAAAGCTGGCAGAGTATCAAAAGTACATGACCATTATCAGCTGCAGTCTGATTAATTACAATAATGTTGGAAAACTAAATGTCCAGATTTACGGCTAACAAGTGCCGGTGGCTAAACGCCCAAAATAAGTAAAGTATGCAATAACGAGGAGGGAAGAAGAGACCCACTCATTTTCCTCAGCGGCGATCCGCCTGGTGCGCGTCATGGTTCAGGAGGAAGTACGCTTGATCCTCGGGTGCTGGTTCTAAACCTGGCCAAGCAAAACCAGTGGGATTAGACCCCAAATAGCAAGTACTACAAAGGAAGCACGAATGAAGAAATAAAACCAGGTTATAAATAGATAAATATATAGTTCTGTTTTGTAGTTTTGGTTCATAGCCTATCGTGACACAATAATCTAACCCTACAACCAAACAAGGACAAGGGTTAAACCATCGCACCATGATAGACCATGTCCCTAGACTATTTGATAGCAGATATAATACACAAACAAGCTCAGTTACATAATCGGCCAATCACTAGTACGGCTTACTAGATGGAGTCTGGGTTATCCAGAGGTATTATGCATATAATAGGAATTCTCATATCGAACCATGTTCTAGCAGGGGCTAGCCGAGCCAAAAATCGCAGTATAGCACATAGTATTATGCATCGATCCCTCATAAGGCCACCGTGCTAAGATCTCATAGAACATATAGTATTATATAATAGTCAGATATTGTTATCTACTAATGAGGATTTAAAAAATATCCATGGGGGCCAGCCTTCACTCCCCATATAATGATTGAGGGTGGCTAGTTAAGCACGATCTCGGGATTCTTTCTCTCTCAATTCTCTATATGTTTTAGTTGCCTAGTTAACCTTACGGTTAGCTGGAATCACATGACATGGTCACATGTTACTCCCCTTATATGCCGTACCGTGGTACAGGCATGCTAGATACGAATATGCTTTGTCACTTTGTAGTTCAATTTGGATTCACCCGAGCGTGATGTAACAGTCAACAAATCTTAGCAACGCTTGGTTATTGACCAACTATCATATCCATGCTGGAGGAATTTATTACATCACATGTTGTTTAGCACGTAGGCACACCTCAGTGGGAAACATGTAACATAATCACGTAGGAACACTTAACAAGTAGGAACACATAGCACATAGTAAGTATATTAGTACGGATACCAATAATCGAGTCATATTACCAATCATTGGTAAATTACATGTATTCTAGCATATAGCAATACGTAGGTCGAGTCGGGCACATAGGTAGTCATAGTCACTTGGATGCATGGTCTATCTCTATTCATAGTCGGTTCAAGCATATAGTCAGGTTCAACACATGGTCACTCAGTTCTTATGCATTCTAATCAATCTCACACTTAGAATCCCAAAAATCCAATAAAGCATCAAACCAAGAAAAATTAACAAATTATGCACATAGGGCCGTATAGGGTCAGGGACGCATAGAGTCAGTGTCGCATATGACAGGTGCTGCATAGAGGTTGTTTCTACATAAGAAGTCGGAACACATGGCACATAAGTTGTATGAATCACATGGGTCGCATGGGTTGCATGGGTCGTATGGGTCGCATGGGTTGTATGAGTCAGGCCGCATGAGCTCAGACCGTATGAGTCACATAGGTCACATGAGTTGCATGAGTCGGGCATGAGCTCAGACCGCATGGGTCACATGAGTCAGGCCACATGAGCTCAGACCGCATATGTCACATGAGTCAGGCTGCATGAGCTCAGACCGCATAGGAAGTTCGCCTTTCCCAACAGTAGGTTCATACATGGCAGAAAGCTCCCAAAAACTGAAATAATATTTTCTTCATAAAAACTTTATTTTAACTCCAAATCAAGTGAACCAAAAGCCAAAATGCTCGAAATGAAGTGTTCCATCCATCCCAAAAACTATTTTTTAAAAATATCATATTTTAGTTGATCAAAACCACCAAAAATTAAGGAACCCATAAAAAACCCTAAACTTTAAATGTGGATCTACTAAAATCCACCCATTTAAACCGAAAACTCTAAGTACTAAAAGTTTTTAGAATCATCATGAGCACATAATAGACTAATAAAATGCAAAGAAAAAGCAAGAATAAAAAATCAAGAGATTTCTCTATGTGGTGCAAGGTGTACTTGCCTAAATGAAGGAAGAGAAAAATAAAGAATGAGGGAAGAGAGAGAAAATAAGTTAACTTATATAGCTAGGGTTTGAGGTTTAGACCATGGGTTCAATTCATGACTAAACCAACCCAAAAATTAAACCATGAGTCTGATTGAACCAAAGAATGGGTCTAATCTCAATGACATGCAACCTAATTAACATGCAGCAACAAATAATATAAGTAAAAAAACTAATATGTTCCAAATATTTATATCGGGAATGGGGAGTGACATCTCTACCCACCTTAAAAAAATTATGTCCTCGAAATTCAAACACAAGGCTAACTAGAGAAATCAGAACAAGAAATATGCTAACTACAAGGTCATATCTACACATGCAATTAAATTCAAGCATATAATGAAGAAAAACAATGTCACATAGCATGGGTAAATGAATCACAAGATTCGAGATACAAAGGCATAAGAACGAATATACCTTCCGTGTCGAACAGGTGCAAATACCGAGACCGTATATCATCATCGCGCTCCCACGCTGACTCTCCTAAAGGGTGGTGACCCCAAGCAACCCGGACAAGATGGATAGTCTAATTCTTGAGCACCTTCTCCCTTCGTTCCAAAATGGATACAGATTGCTCCTCGTAAGACAAGTCGGTACCAACGACTAGCTCAGAATGGTCGATAATATGACTCAGATCCGGGATATACCTACGCAATTGAGACACATAAAATACATCATGTACCTCATGTAGCAAAGGCGGAAGGGCAAGACGATAAGCAATATTGCCCACCCACTCGAGAATATCGAACGGACCGACGTATCACGGACTAAGCTTATCGCGAATCCCAAATCTAATGACTCCATGGGTTAGAAAAATCCACAAGAACATGTGGTCGCCGATACAAAACTCTAAAAGCCTACGATGTTGATCTACCCTATGTCGATGCCTGTCTTGTGCAACTCGAAGTCGCTCTCTAATTTGCTTGACAACTTCTACTGTCTACATGATCATCTCTAGGCCTAACATCTTTCGCTCACCTATATCATTCCATGCCAATGGTGATATACACTTTCTTCCATATAATGCTTCGAAGGGTGCCATCTAATTACTTGCTTGATAACTGCTGTTGTATAAGAACTTAACAAGATGAAGGTGATCTTCCTAAGACCCTCCAAAATCAAAAGTACAAGCTTGAAGCATATCTTCCAAGGTCTGGATGGTTATCTCTGATTGCCCGTCCATTTGAGCATGGTAGGCGGTACTTAATCTCAACTTGGTGCCTAAACTCTGGTGTAAGCTCTTCCAAAAATTTAAAGTAAACCGAGTGTCTCGATCTGATACGGTACTCACAGGGACGCCGTTCTATCTTACTATCTGTTGCATGTACATCTCCGCTAACTGCTCTATGGATTGCCCTATTCAGAAAAGAAAAAAGTGGACTATTTTTGTGAGACGATCCACTATTACCCAAACTGCATCATGACCAGTCGGAGATCTAGGTAAACTGGTCATAAAATCTATCATGATATATTTCTACTTCCACTCCAGAATAGGAAGCGAATATAATTATCCTATCAGTCTTTGTTGGTCGACCTTCACTTGCTGACATACCAAACATCGAGAAACGAATCGTGCTATCTCCCTCTTCATCCCGTTCCACCAAAAATATTGCTTGATATCTTGATACATCTTGGTACCTCCTAGATGAATTGAATATTGGGAACTGTGTGCCTCAGTCATTACTTTTTGTCGGATATCTCCACTTGGTACACAGAGACGGTTTTCAAACCTAAGAGTTCCATCTTCATGAATCGTCAACTCTTTCCTGAGATTAGACTCATATTCTGTCCGAAGCTTCTGAACTTTCGAATCCTCTGCCTGAGCTGCCTTAATCCTCTCTATAATGGTATATTGTACCTATAAAATAGCCAATACTCCTATGTCTTACGAAATTACTATCTCGACATTCATCTCTCGAAGATCTTCTAAGATGCGTTGATGCGATGTCAACATAAATGTACTACCTCTCCTACTAAGAGCATGTTCTACTATATTTTTCTTGTCTGGATGGTACTGAAGTTCAACATCGTAGTCCTTTATCAATTCTAGCTACCTCATCTATCTCATGTTCAAGTACTTCTGGCTGAATACATACTTTAAGCTCCTGTGATCAGTAAATATTTTTACCCGATCACCATGCAAGTAATGCCTCCACAGCTTGAGTGCAAATACTACCACCGCTAACTCCAAATTGTGAGTCGGATAATTCTTCTCGTGATCTCGAAGCGGTCGCGATGCATAAGCTATCACTCTTCCATGTTGCATTAATACATACCCAAGTCATTTGCCTGACGTATCGCAATACACCATAAACCCTCCAGAACCTAGTGGAAGCGTAAAAATCAAAGCTGAATCAAACTCTTTTTCAATTCTTCAAATGATGTCTAACATTCTGCTGACCAGACGAACTTAGCCTCCTTATGCATTAATCGAATCGGTGGTGCTAAAATTCTTGCAAAGTCTGTCACGAACCTTCTGTAGTATCCTAACAATCCCAGGAAACTACACACTTCAGCTACTGTCTTAGGAAATGGCCAACTCTCTACGGCCTTAACCTTCTTCGGATCTACTGCTATTTCTAGATGATGTGGCCTAAGAATGACACGTGACCCAACCAAAACTCGCACCTGCTGCGCTTTGCGTATAACTGGTGTCCCCTCAAAACCTGTAAGACCTTCCGAAGATGCTCTTCGTGCTCCTCTTCGCTACTGGAATAGACTAGAATATCGTCTATGAAAACTACCATGAACTGATCTAGATATGGCATAAAAATATGGTTTATAAAATCCATAAATATCGCTGGAGCATTAGTCAGTCTAAATGGCATAACTAAGAATTCGTAATGCCCATATCGTGACCTAAATGTTGTCTTAGGCATGTCTTGCTCCCGAACTCTTACAGAATAATCTAAGTTCACCAAGAAGATTGGTGTTGTGCCTCTACAGTTTTCATAATAACTCCTTGTCAAGGTCTCTAGTCGACCAAATGGGTGTATGGGCCTCTAAGTTCTACAGTCTGGATAAACACTATTTTTTATGCAAGTCTATAGTTGGTGTCATTCATTTATACTTCATTAATGAGTCAACAGGACTATGTGTTACTAGGTTATGAGGCATACTATCCAACTTACAAGGATTTAACTAATAGTGTTATTGAATACTAGAGTGTATATACCTAGTAGAAGTCACCTTCCTAACCTCTATCAAGCACGAGAGAAGATTGACGTTGAGAAGGGATCAAGCAAGATGTAATACAAGCAATCAAATAAGAATGCGAAACAAAATCAAGGGAGGTAATAAATAAGTGGATGAGATCCTATATTCTAATCCTATGCGCAGGCTTGCTCAGTACAGTGACGTAACCGAGACAATATGCTCTCGACCTGCATGGGCCACCATAAAAACATGTCACCCCCAGTCCCAAAATACGTAGGACTAGGAACACGTAAGCATGCCAGCCGTATGTATATGGCAACTCCAATATATGGATACCATAATACATACGTACGCTGTAATATGAATATAAACTCATATGTGGTATTAATAGTATCACAAGTCACAGATATACTAAATCTCATCCACACAACGAGTCATAGAAAAGAAATAACTAAACAAGAATAAGAGTCAGAATAATCTATACACTAATAGTCGGGTGGAGACAAATCCACTACCAACGACTATATCAATACTAAAATGAGGGAGAAGGATAAATCTCCAATATAAATAAGATGATGATATAACGGTATCAGCAAAGTGATCCATCGCTAGAGATAATCACTGATGCTCAGAAGGTAAGACCTCCTCGGAAGAGATAAGTAGTAAGTCCTGATCCGTGCTCCTGCGAATAGTCATGAACATCTATACCTGAAAAGGGACCAGGTCCTCAGAGGGACGTAACAAGATTTAAAGAAGGAAGCCAATTTGAACACAGTAAACATGCAAAATGTTTGAAAATATATAAGTACGCTGTACAAGATAATCTATATGAATGCAAATGAGGACAACTTTTCGACGTATGGGCAGGGGTAGGCTACTCGATCTAATCTCACAACTCACACACATGTGAGGGGACATCATCAGCCGACATACCACGGGGGTACCGACCCTCGTGACTCCATCAATCGACATACCGCGAGGGTAGCAACCATCGGACATGACTACCATAGTGCATGCTAGTTACTACGGTTCACCAGAGTGGTTAAAGCCCATACGCCTACTGATTGTCCTCTCATGATATTAAGTGCCATGTGTGTGTCAACATATCTAATATATAGTAATGACTGAAAGAAACTACACATGCAAGGAATATACAGAATGCAATGAATATACAGAAATATAATAAGCATGGAAAGTACTGTAAACAATTTGGCAAGGTATCTTGCTTGGTAAGAAAGCTGCAAAGTGTAACGTCCATGAGTCATTTACACAAGATCAGAAGCTACGACCTCAGAATGAACGTCTCCAGATGCTGAAATAAACATCACCAACATTCCCAAAATAAGCGAGATAGCTAGAAAATACTATCCTTTCGTCCAGTTTGGACACAGGGGCAAAACGGTAATTTTGGGTCAAAGCGGGGTCCATTTGTGGCCTACTTTGTACCGAAAAGCGTGTCAGGGGTAAAGGTCTCAAAATGGGACAAATTATAGGTCAAACCAATTCTAAACATCAATACGAACTCAACGATACATGCAATTTTGGATTCCGATGAGTCAAACACAAATTCGCCCAAAAGTCAATCGTGGGGCCCGCAAACAGGTAGCTTGGTCAACGGTCTCAGAATCGTGTGAAACTTGGGTCACAGGACCAGCGTGATACCATCAGTCCAATGGCGTAAGTTTTCTCGCATTCTGAAAAGCGTACACTAAATGGTTCAATATTTTGCAAAAGTCGCGCTACGGTGACTTTTTGCGGAAACGGGGTAATTTCGACGCGCACACGCGTCCAAATTATTTTTCGCAAAAGTCCTCACATCTGGGTATACCATGTGCACCTTTCGGTACACTTGGTACACGACGGGGCGGTCCCGTTTGGCGGGGTGCGCTCCGTATCGCAAATTCAAAAAATTGGAAAAACAGGTTTTCAGGATTTTCTATCTGATTTAATTCAATATACAACAACAAATAAATTATTTTAAATACAAAAATTAAACTAGGTTAAGTGGTCTTCGTATACCAAAAATAAAAACTAAATTCGGATCTCCTTGGTGGGAGATACGAGTCCGTGAACATGGGTAGTTACCGCAGTTTTCTACGATCCCAAAAGTTGTCATTTTTTGCCAACTTGGTCGCTATTTTCGCCTAGGGTTATGCGCTGTTCGAGGTCAACCAATATACATATATGGAAGGGGGATAGGTCATGAACATACCGGTGAATACAGAGTCGAGTTTGGTTGAGCGAGGGCGCGGAAAACGAGACGTAAACACAGGTACACTGCAGTTCAAACTGTTGCTGCGGGGTGCGTGGTTGTTCGCGGTTGGCCGTGTCTCCGGTGAACTCAGGCGAACGACGACAATGGTGTCTTGGCGGCGTGGTCGAGGGGGTGGAGAATAAGATCTAGGTTTAGGGTTAGGATTTGAGAAAGAGAAGCTTATATATAAAGAAGGAGAGCGGGGGGGGGGGGTCGTTCACGCGGTCGCGGGGCTTAAGTGCAGCCGCTGCTGCTGTTATTTTTTTGCTAGCGGGTTTAAGGGATTAATGGGTTTGGGTATTAATTAGGGTGTAGGTTTGATTCAATTCTTATTCATTTCCTTTCTTTTATTCTTTCTTATTATATTCTATTCTCTTATTCTATTTTCTAATTCTTATTTCTTTTATAATAAACTATATATATATATATATATATATATATATATATATATATATATATATATATACATAAAAAATTCTAGAAATTATATTAGTGCATACAATTAATCTATCAGTCGTCCACAGGGTCTCCTACATGGAAATAATTAGGAAAAAGTTATAATTGTTCCATAAAATCTCCTATTGCACAAACACCCTAAAATAAAAATCAAATAAATTCTATTTCCTCTAATTAGCTAATAATTACTATAATTCAATTAAATAATTAATAAAAAAATTAATACAGTTTTTAGAATTAGGGGTTTTACACCACTAAACATGATATCATACAAATCTAAATTGTATATGTACAAGGAAAGAATAAACACGATCGATAAAATATCTCAGAAACAAAGTTATTGTAACAAAAATAAGTAAAAAAGTTGATAGACACAAGATATATGAAAAATGAATCTCTTTATTGATAATTTGTAGCTTAATTACCATGACTCTCAGGCAAAAAGAATAACTCAATTTCAAATAGTGGATCTTATTAAAATCAATGATGACATAAGACATATAACTCATAAAACTAATACAATCAACAAGGTTACTATAATGACCCGCTCCGCACGACTTGGAGAGCTGAATCAAATGACGCAAGTGTAGCGACCCATCCCACCTAGCTCGGCGAGATGACTCGCTTGGTGCTAAGACAATTAGACTTGGACTTTAGAAGAAGTTCAGACTTAGATGTTTCAGAGGCACTCTCGGAGTCTCGCTCGACCGAATGTGATTCATTACTAAGGTGGGTGGCTCCGTTGAACTTGTCTCTTCTTAGCTGTACACTTAAGAAAAGGAATGACACATGCTAGTTTTTAAGCGATAACCTTTGTATGCTAATAAAAGAGATGAACGCACATAGCTAAGAGAATAATCCTGCCTTATCATATGCATAAAACATGGAATTTACTTGATATCTGAGTAATCTAGAGATGTTGAGTCCCATGGGGTAATATCTTGTATATGCCACAAAGTAGTTCTTCTTTACATATTCAGGCACCACATTGAACGAAATATGACATCGAGTTAGAGTAGAGTCCTATGCGGACATAGACAAGAAAGATTACCAGTAGTCGTTCCGATTAAGGAGAAGAAAGCAAAGGAAGTTATCTACTTTTTGAGCAGGAAGTCCTCAGAAAGGAGAGACCGAGCATGAGGTTCTCGGATAGAAGGAACCGAGTGTGGTCCTCAGATAAAAGAAAATAGAGCATGAAGTTCTCGTCTAGGATTGAAAGTGGTGGAGTAGTTGCTTGGTCACAGACAACTGGTTGCACACTAGGAAGAGATTCCTCGAACGATATCTGAGGCATCAGAATTGTGTCAGCCCAGGAGAACGGTACTAGTATATTCTTAGTACAAGCACTAGTTAAAGTCCTAGAATTATTTTTAGTAAGAAGTCCTAGTACTGATGGTTCAGGAGGCCCAGTTTGGCTAGATACTGAACTGGGAAGACATTCGTTCAATCCAAGAAGATATGTCCAATATGGCTTGTAGTTTCAGTGACCTTCATATAGATAAGTCATGAATGCATAGCGGCAATCTGCGTTTGGGAGAGAAGTAGTACGGAGGAGTTTGATGCACGGTACATCCACAAGTAGAGAATATATTCACAATACACTTGTAGTTCATGTAAATCAGTTCTGAGTCAGAGACACATTTGAGGCACTTGAGTTTTCAGAGATGTTATTCATTTCATAATATATATAATTGATTCTTAATACTATGCTTGAACGGGGAAGGACAAATGGTAAGAAAGGGTAAGACAAACTCAGTAATTTACTGCATGACACTCTTGTTCAGACACGAGTATTACTTTTTATTGTATGCCATAAAACTGATCCTAAGACAATACTGAAAAGACAACAAACAATAGAGTACACATAACTAATGAACGTACTTATTTTATAGCGTGGGCGAGAGGCCTTCCCACCAGTGCATTCAATGTATCAATATCCAACCAGATTGCATGCAGGGTGAAGGGAGTAGCTCACAAGGTTTTAAAGATTGCTTGATACATCGAGGCGTCGAATCGCACTTGACATCTTGGAGCGTGGCTCACGGACCTGAAGCTCACATATTGTCACGCCCCAGTCCCAAAATACTTGTCACTACCACTTTTCCAGATAAGGGCATTTGGGTAATTTCACTATTTTGGATAATTATGTGTTTAATTAATCTGCTGAGATTTTTATTTATATATTGTTAGTGATATTGGATTTAGGTCAAACCCTAGAACTCATTAGGACAAACCCTAATGACTAAGCCCTAATTTGAAAACCTAATTCTAGAGAAACCCTAGAATTCAAATTTTAGGATGAACCCTCAAACTCTAGACTGACTAAACCTTAGTTAATTAGGTTCTACAGGACCTAACCTGGGGGGTTTAACCTAAAACTATTCATTGGAAACCCTAACCTAGTTTAATATAAAAGGGAGTCTCTCTCAAAGCCATCCTTCATGTAGAAAGAAGAAACCCTAGCCTCCATCAAGAAAGCCATCTCCCCCACCCCAAATTCGGAATTAAAACCCTAGGATTCTATCTTCCTCCTCCAAAGTAAGGGAAGCAAGGAACTTGGGTCAAGGAGCCTTGGGGAAGAAGAACTTCCATTTGGAGAACCCATCTCTATAAGTAAAACCCTATTTTTATTTCTTTTATTTCTGTTTTCTGATGATTAATGCCCATTAGGAACCCACCCTTGCTGTTAGATTTCGATTTTAGGGTTTATACATGGAGATCTAGGTGAAACTAGGGTTTTGTGTTCAATAGGTTATTTTTTCCCCAATTTCAGGAACCCTAATCCTAGGGGTTGCATGTAGACACGATCACATCTCCGACGTGTAGTTTAGATCTCGATCCTTAGGGTTTTGGTTGAGGATTCGTGGGTTCTTATGTAAATCAATTTTTCTGCACTTCCTGTGTTTGATGAAATGTTTATTAGGGTTTGTGCATCTATGTGTTCTATTTACTGCATGTTTTAATAGGCAATCTATATACATATATATATTGGCTTGTGTAAACAGGGTGCTGTGTAGTCGGGTTGTGGAGAACTGTGTGTATAGATAGGTTGTGTACATTTTGGGGTTTTGTGCTCAAGTTCTCTGATACTGAGAGTATCAGAATGTTGAGGAAATGGCAGCAAGTTGGAGTTCAAGGGTAGAGCAGTGGGATATGTGATCACTTGGGGGGCCTGATATTCGGGTCAGTATACATGTGTGTGTGTTTCTCAGAGTGTATGAGTGTTCCAGTACCTGCGTAGCAGTTTTATGAGTTTATGTATAAATTGCAGTGTAGGATTGATGCTGTGTCAGCTAGCAGGGTGTATTTTAGTTCAGGATGGGGAGGTGAGGTAGAACCTGTGTATTTTAATATTCAATTCTGTGTATCTACCAATATTCTGTGTTAGATAGCTATGTGTAGCTGTGTGTAGTGAGAACTCAGTGAGTGTGAGAACTTAAGAAACCAGTGTGCCTGTGTAATTTTGACTGTGAGACTGAGCAGTTAGCTGTGTTTGTCTATGTGAGTGGCTCAGTATCTGTGTCATAGTGTAGCAGTAGCTGTGAGTCTTGTAAGTGCAGTGAGTGTGTTTCAGTGAGTTCCTAACTGTGTCAGTAGGTGTGGGGGGAAAGTCTGGGAGCAGTTCAGTGTGTGTGTGCTGTGTGAGTTATTACGTATCAGTATACATGTTGGAACTGAGAGTTTATATGTGTTCCTATGTATACCTGTGTGTTATGTACAAGTTTGGAACTAAGGGTTAGTGACTATTATGTTAGTCTCAGTATTAGGTGTGTTAGTGTAGTTCAGTTCTGTGTAGGTGTTAGGGCTTGGTGCATATGGGTGTGTTTCAGTCTAGAGTATCAGTGAGTAGATATCTGTGTGTCTGTGTGAATCCATGTGAGTGAGTGCCTGTGAATGAAAACCCATTGTGACAGTGTTGAGTTCAGTGTGTGTGAGTGAATCAGTGACTGTGCAGTGTGCAGAATTCTGTGTGAGTGTGCAGATTGCTGTGTGTACAGGATTCAATTCTGTGCAGTGAACCTGTATACATGTACCAATAATCAGTGTGTGTGAATATTATGTGCAGTGAGGAATCTGTGTCAGTGTGCCTGTGTATAGGTCTAGTGTCAGTTAAAACATAGTGAAACTGTAGTTGGAGCTGCAATCAAGTGCTTTGCAGTTTAGTGTTGGGCTTATGTACACAATTTGATCAAAATGTATTGGTGTATGTTCAAGTGGAAGGGAAACCTTGGTTACAGCCTGTAGGTCATTGCAGAAATGTTTATACAGCTACCTGCATTCAGTAGTTGCTGATAGCAGCAGTAGCACATAGCTACTTGCTGAATGCAACAGTTCCAAGGCATGCTTAAGTAGATGTAGCAGCAACAAGTGTTGCTTTGGCAGCAACATTAGGGTGCAGGTTTGTGAGGGAGTTGCAGATAATGGTGTTAGGATGCAGTTTGGTATTGGGTGTTGCAGCAGTTGTTAGGGAAGCTCGTATCAGCTGTAGTTGTATAGCAGCTACTTTCCACCAATGCAGTAGGAACTACAAGGTTTTGTTATCATTTTGGTATCTAGTAACAGCTTGGTAGGATCCTAGGTGAGGTATGGTTGAGGGCATGGGTTCCAGTATGCATCAGAGCAAGTAGTACCCTTGGGTATCACATAAAGTTTTGTTGGTATCCTGGAAATACTTAGTGTATATGAGTTGAAGTTAGGATTTGAGTACTAGTTAATTAAGAGTTATATTTATACTAATTGCCTAGTAAATAAATATGGTTTAGTATCAACACAAAAGCCTGGGGTAACAAGGTTTAGACCTAGTATGGTCCTAGTTAACCTAGTATAGACTGAGCCATGACCTAGAAACCTTATTTTTTATTTTAACTAAACATGTTATTCCTTTAATTCAGTATTTGACATTAATTTTTCCATAAATAGGTCATTGTGATTCCACTTTGGACCTCGATCCTTACACTTTGCTCAGGACCACAGGCGAGTACATTCTCTGACAGTTTTTATTGTTGATTATTACTATAAATTCAGTTGTATTACATACTTGATTCCGATACTATGGATACACGGGTTAGCACCCTAGATCCCCATCATGAGGAGTCGTGATTGGAATCCATCGTGCTAGCTAGGGGATGGGGAACTATTAGTAGATTATGTGATCATATCCAACCCTCTACATGCATCATAGCTTACCCCACTTCTCACGTCGGGTGCGGCCTGACCATTTACATGCATCATAGCTGTTATATATGATTAACCTGACCACTACATGCATCATAGCTAACCATACGGTTAGCCTGACCTACAAGAATCATAGTTAATCATATATAATCAGCCTGATCAAGTCCCAAGCCGATCACATAATAAACTGATATTTCAAACACTTAGCTAGATGTCTATTTATTCAGATTTACTTGTTCTAGTATTCACTGTTTATTGTTCATTGCTAGATGCTCTATTGCCTATTTCTATTTCTCTAGTATTTTACATTTCCAGCATTTATTTCCATCTTGTATTTCTTACACTGTTTATAGTCTTTGTTAATTTAATAAAACTGCTGTTAGTGCTTGTGCTTCGCTCCAATCCTGACTGGATAACATTTTTCAGAGGACCTGGAGGATCTTTGCCCCACTCATTACGGCCCAGGATTAGAGGGAGATTTCACTCCAGAAAACCCAGAGGAGTTGCCTAGCCTAGAGGAGAATGTACCTGGCAATTCTTAGATTATTTTTCTGCGTTTATTGTTCTAGACTGAGACTGAGTTGTATTTATTATTTTGTGACTTTGTGAGGTCATCTAGACCCAGGATTGAGTTGAACTTATTGTGGTTGGTTTATTATAGAACTTTTTTCTATTCTCATCGTGCCATTATTTTCTATTAGCTTGTGATTGAGTATATCATAGAACTGTGGATTATTTTATCATTGTCCTCCGTGCGGAGTTGAGACTATTGGCAGGATATATTATTTGTTGAGACCTAGACATCGTTCTACCGCCGATGCTGCGGCGTAGGCTGGACGTACCCACGACTCATGCCCAAACCGGGTGCGGGTCATGACACATTTTAGTGGTGGCCCATGCAGGTCCAGTCAATAGATTCGCATTAGAGCGATATCGTAGTGGTGCTCGCTTAGAGTATTACTACGAGCCTGTTTTAGGAAATAGGAATTAGGCCGAGGATATGCTCAACCACAATTAGGGAATTCTAATTCTTATGATACTACTCTTAATGATTTTCCCTTAGAAATTTACTGTCCTTCCTTGATGATATCGTATCTATTGCCTTAATTAAATCTTTTGATCTGTCTTCAGGATGCCGCCGAGGAGGTCCCAGAGACTCAGAGCAGCAGATTCAGAGAGGTCTGCCACCTCTCGCCCTGCCGGACAGACATCTACAGCACCTCCTACATCTCCAGTACATGTGGGAGTGTCTGCAGCATTCGGGGGTCCTCCACCACCTGTTCAGAGGGTCCCCTCAGCTACGACGGGGCCTCTACCACCACCACCACCAGTTCAGCATCCAGGAGGTGTGCCCGTCGATGGGGCACAGATGTTCGCCTTGATTCAGGGCATGGTCGATGCCCAGAGGACGTCGGCAGAGGCCCAGAGAGTGCAGGCTGAGGCACATCAGGCTCAGACAGAGATGATAAGGGTGAACATGAAGAATGCTCATCAAGTGGCTCTCCATGCTGTGGAGAGAGTTACTCAGCAGCAGCAGCGTCCTGATCAGCACCACCAGAGGCCGGACACCATTATGGATTTCAAGAGGATGATGCCTCGGGAGTTCAAGGGGACAGAAGGGATACTCTACGCCAATGATTGGCTAGAGGACATCGAGAGGAACTTGCGCTTGGCACAGCTTCCAGAGGCCCTCCAGATCGAGGCCGCTGGCAGCCAGATGTTCGACATTGCCTTGACGTAGTTTCGCACGGAGCCGAGACTCTTGCGCAGGGGACTCACTTGGGAGGATTTCAAGGAGCTCTTCAAGGAGAAGTTCTTTCCTGATATTGCCCTGGGAGCTTTGGAGAGTCAGTTCCATGACTTAGCCCAGGGAAACTCGTCCGTCGATGAGTATGCCGCAGAGTTTTCCCGCCTGAGCCGCTTCGCACCGTCGATGACTAGAGATCCGGGGGACAGGGCCCAGAAGTTCAGAAAGGGGCTGACAAGGGAGATCAAGTCTCGCACGTCGGGATGCCGCACAGCTACCTACGAGGGCATATTGATGGATGCCCAGATAGCCGAGGACGACTTGGGCCTCAGGCCCAAGAGGGGACGCGATGGTTCCGGAGGAGCAAACAGTAGTGCGGGACCGGGCAAGCGTCCACACTTTCAGCAGCAGCAGCAGAGACCCTTTCAGCAGCAGCATCAGGCACCAGCCCGAGGGCAGGTCCAGCAGCAGCAACAGAGACAGACTCAGCCCGCCATCCAGTGTGCGTACTGCGGGAAGATGGGACATACTAGAGATATCTGCTGGAAGAGATTGGGCTCATGTCTGTCCTGCGGATCGACGACACACCAGCTGATGGATTGTCCTACCATTCGTCCAGGTCAGGGTGGAGCAGCCGCCCAGAAAGGACCAGACAGGGTACCTACCGTACCAGGAGGCCAACAACAGAGGGCACCACTTCCACCGCAACATCAGAAGTTTGCCCAGCACCAGCAGCAGAGAGGTGTACCCCAGGGGCGAGCGTACGCCATGGCAGTCGAGGAGATCGAGCCAGCAGGAGACTTGATCACAGGTTCGGTTCTTCTCGATTGTATTCCCGTATTTGCCTTATTCGACTCTGGCGCTTCCCATAGTTTTGTGTCTGTATCTTATGCACTTCGACATCATTTAGACACAGAACCATTAGCTAGGACTTGCAAGATCATGACTGGTGGAGGTATTATCCTAGTCCGTGATCACTGCAAGGACCGGAGGGTGTCAGTAGGAGGCCGAGAGTTGAGCGTGAGCTTACTCGTCATGCCACTTTCGGGGTATGATATTGTACTCGGAATGGACTGGTTGAGTAGGCATCATGCTACTATAGATTGTTATAGAGGCAGAGTTTTGTTTAGACCACCAGGAGAGCCGGAGTTTGAGGTCGTCAGAGGAGCAGCGGAACAGAGGAAGAGCACATTTTGCGGAGCCAGGGCGGAAGAAGAAGAGTTGCCACATCCTCTGATAGCGGAGTTCCTGGATGTATTTCCAGAGGAGTTGCCAGGCTTGCCGCCAGACAGAGATGTTGAATTCTCTATAGACTTGGTTCCAGGAGCGGAGCCCATTTCACAACATGTCTATAGAGTTAACAACAGCGAGCTGGCAGAACTGAAGAAGCAAGTTGAGGAGCTGCAGGACAAAGGCTTCATCAAATCCAGTTCATCACCATGGAGAGCTCCGGTATTGTTCGTACCGAAGAAGGACGGCACGGTGCGCATGTGCATTGATTATAGAGCTTTGAACAATATCACTATCAAGAACAAGTACCCGCTGCCAAGGATAGATGATCTTTTCGATCAGTTGAGCGGAGCGAGGGTCTTTTCAAAGATAGATTTGAGGTCAGGCTATCACCAGGTGAAGGTAAAGAGAGAGGACACGCCGAAGACAGCTTTTCGGACCAGATACGGCCAGTTTGAATTCATGGTGATGCCATTTGGTTTAACCAATGCACCGGCAGTATTCATGAACCTGATGAACAAGGTATTCCACCAATACCTTGACAAGTTCGTGGTAGTGTTCATCGATGATATTCTTGTGTATTCCAAGACCCCGGAGGAGCACGAAGAGCACCTGAGGTTGGTCTTAGAGACTCTCAGGAGGGAGAAGCTGTACGGGAAACTCTCTAAGTGTGAATTCTTCCTTGACAAGGTCGAATTTCTTGGGCATGTGGTATCGGGTGACGGAATCTCGGTTAACCCGCAGAAGATCGAGGCAGTGGAGTCGTGGGCTACCCCCAGTTCGATAGCTGAGATCAGGAGTTTTCTCGGGCTAGCAGGATACTACAGGAGGTTTGTACAAGACTTCTCCAGAATTGTAGCGCCAATGACCAGATTGACTAGGAAGGATGTGGATTTTGTCTGGACGGAGGAGTGACAGGCTGCATTTGATGAGCTGAAGAAGAGGTTGACAACAGCTCCAGTTTTGACGTTGCCAGCAGGGACAGGTGGTTTCACCATCTACAGTGATGCTTCAGGTAAGGGTCTGGGATGTGTTCTTCAGCAGCACGGGAAGGTAATTGCCTATGCTTCCAGGCAGTTACGGCCTCATGAAAAGAACTACCCCACCCACGATTTGGAGTTGGCAGCAGTTATCTTCGCTCTAAAGCTGTGGAAACATTACCTGTACGGAGAGCGTGTGGAGATCTTCACAGACCACAAGAGCTTGAAGTACGTGTTCACACAGAAGGAACTAAACATGAGGCAGAGGAGGTGGTTAGAGTTGATGAAGGACTTTGACATTTTATTGCAGTACCATCTAGGGAAGGCCAACGTAGTCACCGATGCCTTGAGCAGGTATCCGATGGCTATGTACTTGACAAAAGATAGACATTTGCTGGCAGATTTGGAGAGCTTAGAGATTGAGGTGTTAGTTCCCGGTACTGAGATTCAGATGTGGAGATTGCAGATACAGTCCAAACTGATGGACAGGATCAGAGCTGCACAGTACGATGATGAGGCACTGAGGAGTATCAGAGCACAGGTTCAGACAGGATTGTCGGACGACTTTACTATCGCAGATGATGGTTCCTTACGGTACGGCACGAGGATGTGTGTGCCGAGCGGGGAGCTGCGCGAGGAGGTTTTGCAGGAAGCACACCGCTCTCAGTACTCGATGCATCCCGGTGCCAACAAGATGTATCGAGACTTGAGGGAGCACGTATGGTGGTATGGAATGAAGCGCGAGGTAGCACGCTTCGTATCTCGGTGTCTAGTGTGCCAGCAGGTAAAGGCAGACCGACAGAGGCCAGGTGGTTTGCTTCAACCTTTACCGATTCCAGAATGGAAATGGGAGCACGTGACCATGGATTTTATTTCAGGGCTTCCACGTTCTCCAGGAGGGAAGGACGCAATTTGGGTCATCGTGGATAGGTTGACCAAATCAGCCCATTTCTTACCTTTCAAGGTGGGCACGTCGACAGAGAGGCTAGCAGAGATGTACGTGCGTCAGATCGTTAGACTTCATGGAGTTCCTGTGAGCATCGTCTCGGATCGAGATAGTCGTTTCACTTCCCACTTCTGGAGGAGTCTGCAGGCTAGCTTGGGCACTCAGCTCAAGTTCAGTACCGCATATCACCCCCAGACAGACGGGCAGTCTGAACGGACTATTCAGACTCTCGAGGATATGCTACGCACTTGCGTTCTAGATCTCGGAGGTTATTGGGAGGATCATCTCCACCTGGTGGAGTTCGCTTACAACAACAGCTACCAGGCCAGCATCGAGATGTCCCCATTTGAGGCTCTTTATGGATGGAGGTGTCGTACACCGTTATCTTGGGACGACGTTGGAGAGAGAGCCTTGCTAGGACCACAAATGGTCGTGGATGCAGCAGAAAAGGTGAAACTCATCAGAGACAGACTGCGAGTGGCGCAGGACAGACAGCGGCATTGGGCCGACAGCCACCGTAGACCCCTTGAGTTTCAGGTATAGATTGTTATTTTCTGGTTGTGTTATTTGTTTAGACTGCGTGTTGAGACTGTTTTGTTTTAGGTTGGCGATCTAGTATTCCTACGAATTTCTTCGACGCGTGGCACGATTCATTTTGGTCGAGGCGGGAAGCTTAGCCCACGCTACATCGGACCCTTTGGCATTCTTGCGAGGGTAGGTGCAGTGGCGTATAGGCTGGACCTGCCACCTGCATTAGAGGGAGTGCATGATGTGTTCCACGTGTCGTAGCTGAGACGGTACGTGGCAGACCCTAGTCACGTACTTGATCACTCGGAGATTGAGGTTGGTCCGACACTCAGCTACCCTGAGCAGCCCGTAGAGATCTTGGACCGCAGAGAGAAGGTGTTGCGGAACCAAACTATTCCTTTGGTTCGTGTTGCATGGAGACATCACTCTCCAGGGGAGTCGACCTGGGAGAGAGAGGACGAAATGTGCGAGCAATACCCGTATCTCTTCTAGACTTGAGGTATATCCCTTTCTGATTTTATTCTTGTTCTGTTCAGTCCAAATTTCGAGGACGAAATTTCTTTTAGGAGGGTAGACTTGTCACTACCACTTTTCCAGATAAGGGCATTTGGGTAATTTTACTATTTTGGATAATTATGTGTTTAATTAATCTAATGAGATTTTTATTTATATATTGTTAGTGATATTGGATTTAGATCAAACCCTAGAACTCATTAGGACAAACCCTAATGACTAAGCCCTAATTTGAAAACCTAATTCTAGAGAAACCCTAGAATTCAAATTTTAGGGTGAACCCTCAAACTCTAGACTGACTAAACCTTAGTTAATTAGGTTCTACAGGACCTAACCTGGGGGGTTTAACCTAAAACTATTCATTGGAAACCCTAACCTAGTTTAATATAAAAGGGAGTCTCTCTCAAAGCCATCCTTCATGTAGAAAGAAGAAACCCTAGCCTCCATCAAGAAAGCCATCTCCCCCACCCCAAATTCGGAATTAAAACCCTAGGATTCCATCTTCCTCCTCCAAAGCAAGGGAAGCAAGGAACTTGGGTCAAGGAGCCTTGGGGAAGAAGAACTTCCATTTGGAGAACCCATCTCTATAGGTAAAACCCTATTTTTATTTCTTTTATTTCTGTTTTCTGATAATTAATGCCCATTAGGAACCCACCCTTGCTGTTAGATTTCGATTTTAGGGTTTATACATGGAGATCTAGGTGAAACTAGGGTTTTGTGTTCAATAGGTTATTTTTCCCCAATTTCAGGAACCCTAATCCTAGGGGTTGCATGTAGACACGATCACATCTCCGACGTGTAGTTTAGATCTCGATCCTTAGGGTTTTGGTTGAGGATTCGTGGGTTTTTATGTAAATCAATTTTTCTGCACTTCCTGTGTTTGATGAAATGTTTATTAGGGTTTGTGCATCTATGTGTTCTATTTACTGCATGTTTTAATAGGCAATCTATATACATATATATATTGGCTTGTGTAAACAGGGTGCTGTGTAGTCGGGTTATGGAGAACTGTGTGTATAGATAGGTTGTGTACATTTTGGGGTTTTGTGCTCAAGTTCTCTGATACTGAGAGTATCAGAATATTGAGGAAATGGCAGCAAGTTGGAGTTCAAGGGTAGAGCAGTGGGATATGTGATCACTTGGGGGGCCTGATATTCGGGTCAGTATATATGTGTGTGTGTTTCTCAGAGTGTATGAGTATTCCAGTACCTGCGTAGCAGTTTTATGAGTTTATGTATAAATTGCAGTGTAGGATTGATGCTGTGTCAGCTAGCAGGGTGTGTTTTAGTTCAGGATGGGGAGGTGAGGTAGAACCTGTGTATTTTAATATTCAATTCTGTGTATCTACCAATATTCTGTGTTAGATAGCTATATGTAGCTGTGTGTAGTGAGAACTCAGTGAGTGTGAGAACTTAAGAAACCAGTGTGCCTGTGTAATTTTGACTGTGAGACTGAGCAGTTAGCTGTGTTTGTCTATGTGAGTGGCTCAGTATCTGTGTCATAGTGTAGCAGTAGCTGTGAGTCTTGTGAGTGCAGTGAGTGTGTTTCAGTGAGTTCCTAACTGTGTCAGTAGGTGTGGGGGGAAAGTCTGGGAGCAGTTTAGTGTGTGTGTGCTGTGTGAGTTATTATGTATCAGTATACATGTTGGAACTGAGAGTTTATATGTGTTCCTATGTATACCTGTGTGTTATGTACAAGTTTGGAACTAAGGGTTAGTGACTGTTATGTTAGTCTCAGTATTAGGTGTGTTAGTGTAGTTCAGTTCTGTGTAGGTGTTAGGGCTTGGTGCATATGGATGTGTTTCAGTCTAGAGTATCAGTGAGTAGATATCTGTGTGTCTGTGTGAATCCATGTGAGTGAGTGCCTGTGAATGAAAACCCAATGTGACAGTGTTGAGTTCAGTGTGTGTGAGTGAATCAGTGACTGTGCAGTGTGCAGAATTCTGTGTGAGTGTGCAGATTGCTGTGTGTACATGATTCAATTCTGTGCAGTGAACCTGTATACATGTACCAATAATCAGTGTGTGTGAATATTATGTGCAGTGAGGAATCTGTGTCAGTGTGCCTGTGTATAGGTCTAGTGTCAGTTAAAACATAGTGAAACTGTAGTTGGAGCTGCAATCAAGTGCTTTGCAGTTTAGTGTTGGGCTTATGTACACAATTTGATCAAAATGTATTGGTGTATGTTCAAGTGGAAGGGAAACCTTGCTTACATCCTGTAGGTCATTGCAGAAATGTTCATACAGCTACCTGCATTCAGTAGTTGCTGATAGCAGCAGTAGCACATAGCTACTTGCTGAATGCAACAGTTCCAAGGTATGCTTAAGTAGATGTAGCAGCAACAAGTGTTGCTTTGGCAGCAACATTAGGGTGCAGGTTTGTGAGGGAGTTACAGATAATGGTGTTAGGATGCAGTTTGGTATTGGGTATTGCAGCAGTTGTTAGGGAAGCTCGTATCAGCTGTAGTTGTATAGCAGCTACTTTCCACCAATGCAGTAGGAACTACAAGGTTTTGTTATCATTTTGGTATCTAGTAACAGCTTGGTAGGATCCTAGGTGAGGTATGGTTGAGGGCATGGGTTCCAGTGTGCATCAGAGCAAGTAGTACCCTTGGGTATCACATAAAGTTTTGTTGGTATCCTGGAAATACTTAGTGTATATGAGTTGAAGTTAGGATTTGAGTACTAGTTAATTAAGAGTTATATTTACACTAATTGCCTAGTAAGTAAATATGGTTTAGTATCAACACAAAAGCCTGGGGTAACAAGGTTTAGACCTAGTATGGTCCTAGTTAACCTAGTATAGACTGAGCCATGACCTAGAAACCTCATTTTTTATTTTAACTAACATGTTATTCCTTTAATTCAGTATTTGACATTAATTTTTCCATAAATAGGTCATTGTGATTCCACTTTGGACCTCGATCCTTACACTTTGCTCAGGACCACAGGCGAGTACATTCTCTGACAGTTTTCATTGTTGATTATTACTATAAATTCAGTTGTATTACATACTTGATTCCGACACTATGGATACACGGGTTAGCACACTAGATCGATACACGGGTTAGCACCCTAGATCTTCATCATGAGGAGTCGTGATTGGAATCCATCGTGCTAGCTGGGGGATGGGGAACTATTAGTAGATTATGTGATCATATCCAACCCTCTACATGCATCATAGCTCACCCCACTTCTCACGTCGGGTGCGGCCTGACCATTTACATGCATCATAGCTGTTATATAACTGACCACTACATGCATCATAGCTAACCATATGGTTAGCCTGACCTACAAGAATCATAGTTAATCATATATAACCAGCCTGATCAAGTCCCAAGCCGATCACATAATAAACTGATATTTCAAACACTTAGCTAGATGTCTATTTATTCAGATTCACTTGTTCTAGCATTCACTGTTTATTGTTCATTGCTAGATGCTCTATTGCCTATTTCCATTTCTCCAGTACTTTACATTTCCAGCATTTATTTCCATCTTGTATTTCTTACACTATTTATAGTCTTTGTCAATTTAATGAAACTGCTGTTAGTGCTTGTGCTTCGCTCCAATCCTGACTGGATAACATTTTTCAGAGGACCTGGAGGATCTTTGCCCCACTCATTACGACCCAGGATTAGAGGGAGATTTCACTCCAGAAAATCCAGAGGAGTTGCCTAGCCTAGAGAAGAATGTACCTGGCAATTCTTAGATTATTTTTTTGCGTTTATTGTTCTAGACTGAGACTGAGTTGTATTTATTATTTTGTGACTTTGTGAGGTCATCTAGACCCAGGATTGAGTTGGACTTATTGTGGTTGGTTTATTATAGAACTTTTTTCTATTCTCATCGTGCCATTATTTTCTATTAGCTTGTGATTGAGTATATCATAGAACTGTGGATTATTTTATCATTGTCCTCCGTGCGAAGTTGAGACTATTGGCAGGATATATTATTTGTTGAGACCTAGACAACGTTCTACCGCCGATGCTGCGGCGTAGGCTGGACGTACCCACGACTCATGCCCAAATTCCGGGTGCGGGTCGTGACAATATGTAGGACCAGGAATACGTGACATGCCAGCTACGCATTCGACCAGACTCTGGTCTGACTCGAATACGTATAAGCTGTAATATAAAAGGGCACTATCTAGATATTCCATAAATGTAAACCTCTATGTCTCAATCCACAATGTACAACAGTATACAAGAAAGAGCTATATATGCTAGAGTCGACCGTCCAATAACACACTAACTCGAATAGACTCGAGAATAAGTATGAGTCTATAAAAACTAGGCTACAACAACAGATGAAATAATCAATGTAAATAACTATAATGTCGAAAGATATAATATGAGTACCTGGTACCATGCCCGCAAGACATGCAACTCCAACAACAACTCCAAATGCTCCGTAATCATCTATGCTGCAAAACTGGCAGGGAACCAGGTCCTCAGAGGGACGTAACAAGGTACAGAAATACAACATGCAAAGTAAACAGAAAGTACAAGTGCACGACAGGGTACTCTATCATAACCAACTAGTGTGACACAGTTTAAAGACAATGTTCGACGCGTGGGCTGTCCAAAATAAAACCGTAGCTCCGGACACGGAAACACACGGCACGTACCGCAGCTCCGGGCAAGGAGTCACACGGGTGGTAAAACTACTCTAGATACAGGATCACTACAGATATAGTATATATATATATATAAGCGCGTGCAGAGTAGCCCAAACTTCTAGTAACTGTCTTCCCCTTCCCAAGCGGTCAACGATTGTGCGCTGAACCTGAACCTCTATCTAACAGTCTCGACACACGGAAGATAACTCAACAGACGCGACCCTAAGGTCGTCCCAGTATCTGGTCATGATGTCAGTATCAGGATACAGGAATCTGGCATGATCACAGTGTATGAGTGTGTCCTGGGGTGTCGATATACTCAGGTACGTACATCGAAGTGCTACTCAGTATCTAACAAT
This sequence comes from Iris macrosiphon, assembly GCA_036927795.1. Lineage (NCBI taxonomy): Eukaryota > Viridiplantae > Streptophyta > Magnoliopsida > Asparagales > Iridaceae > Iris > Iris macrosiphon. The sequence continues at coordinate 112,769 of JAYESA010000132.1, read as the reverse complement.
TTTTCTAATACGTTACGATGAATGTCAGCACCCGGTTGTGATCCGGACGTGAAGTATCGAGCGTCAACATAAGTACGTACATAATGTACATAAAGAACAACAAATATCTGTAATCTGAAATAAAGGGTGGCAAGGTACACTTGCCTGCGTGCGGCTGCTGATGACGAGGATCCGGTACCGCGTCCAAGTCCTCAGGTCCCGCAGTACCTAGAGATGAGATACAAACCAGAATCAATAATCTATTCTACGTCAAGCAGGGATACGACACACATCTATACATAAGCTCAGTCTCAGCTACGACTCACAGGGACAAGACGCTAGAGGGTTGATCCAAGTTGATTCGGAGTACGTTACTTCTACTCAAACTAATCTCCTGTACAATATCATCAAACCCAACCTCAATTATGATATTCAGTTAATCAAACCCTGATCCAATCCTCAGTCTCCTCTGGCCTTTATAGACATTATCTTCATGTTTAATTATGTCTTTCTTAAAATAATTACTCATTAAATACTAGGCCTTCCTTTATACCCTTTATTACCATTTTACCATATAAACTACTCCTCAATTAACTTATTGTTATTTTACCACTCTCAAAAGAATAATTAGTATCTAGTTAAACCTTCACAGACAATTATTCAGTATTCAAACATTCTCTCACAAACACAAATATGTATTCTTCCACCGATTCTGATATTAGTAATCAAATGAACATCTTAATGATATCACCATCATTTCTCAATCATTTAAATGCATGCACAACAACTTTAATCAAAACGCATATGTTGATTGAAAAACCCTAACATTTCAAACCTAGCATTTATGAACCTTATTTGCTAACCATGTAATTATCTCAAAATTTCCAATACGATCATAACCCCGACGAAGATCCAATATTCCTCAAGCCCTAACTTGATGTATCTCTAATAATTTATTTCAAATACTTATGTAGGTAAACCCTAACCACTACAATAAATCCTAATCACATATTATCACTAGATTATTTATACTATACTACACTACAAAACAATATTTAAAAATATAGAGAGGGGGAGAAGTCGTTCACCTTGGCGAGGTGACGATGCTGGCCGGTTGGGTCGACGGCGAGGTGGGGGAGGCCTGCCGGGGTCGAAGTCGTAGTGGTCAGGGGGTGCTCAGCTGAAGATGGTGGTAGCCAGTTATGGTGATGGGGTAATGGCGTGTGGGTGTGGAAAGTCGGAGTGGAGGGGCCGGGGCTCGCCGGAGTGTTGTTGAAGACGAGGGTGGTGGCGTCTGAAGTCGGGTCGAGGGAAGCTCCGGCAATGGCGAGTGGGGGTGCGTTGGTTGCTCGCGGCAACGCCGGTGGTGAAGAGAGCAGTTGGTTTAGGGAGGAGTGGTCGGTCGGGGGGAGCAGCAGCTCCGTGAAGTCGAAGGATGGCCGGACGACTGTACGAGGAGGCCGGAGTTAGGGTGGCCTGCCGGTTCTAATAAAGTGGGGTGGTGCAGGCTGACTGTGGTACGGTGGCTGAAAGTACGGTGGTCTTGGTGGCTGCCTTGCTCGGCCGGAGCAGCCACTGGTAGAGCTCGTCGACATATCAACTCCTTCCCGGAGCAATGGTGGAGCTCTACCGGAGTTACTCTGCAGTCGGCGGAGGCTTCCTAGTGCCGGCGAGTCGAGATGGCGAACGGTATGGTGATGGTTCGGTCACTCGGTGGTGATGGCAGCAAGCTCGGGCATGGCTCAAGGTGGTTCGTGGCGGCTGCTGGAGGCAGCGGTTGGCCGCCGGAGGGAGGGTCGGCCGAAGGCTGTGCACAGGCCGGAGGGTGGCTGTCCCGTGGAGTCGGGACCGGAGTGGGGAAGCGGCTGGTATCAGGCCGGAGTGGGTCATGGAGTTCTCAGCCGGTCGGGAAGAACACAGTGGCGGTCGGGAAGTTCACAGTCGGTTGGCGGGGCTGTAGCCGGAGGGGGGATCACACGGGCCGGCGGGGGAAAGTCAGGCCGGACAGGTCGGCTACTGCGCCACGACCGGAGGGAACGCACAGCAGGGTCGGGTGGAAGCACATGGGCGGTCGGCGCTCCGCCGGAGTCGGGCCGGACCTTCTCACATAGAGAGGAATATCAATAGAAGAAGAAGAATAAAGGAAGGTGGTTAATGCATGGAGAAATAAATGGAGGAGGTAGGAGAGAAAGAGAGGAGGGAGTTTTCCACACCTAGGGATTAGGGCCGGTTGGAGTTTGTGAGGGTGGGTGAAGTGATGTTTTATAGGGGATTGGGAATTAGATGGAGGGTGGTGATGTTGTCATTCAAAATAGAGGGTGAAGATTTGTCATGAAGGAATTGATTTCTTCATGAAGGGTGGTGAGTGGATGAGTGTAAATTGGACCCAATTTTATGACCTCTCCATTTGTTTTGGCCAATGGGGTGAGGGCACCTAAAATCCCTAAATTGCAACTTAGCCCCATAAATTCGAGAAATTGAATGAACACATAAAATGACACAAAAATTGTGGAGAAAATTGTGTTTAGTAATTTTTATGGTGAGAGGGTGTTGTGCGTGAGGCACGGGTTTAATTAAATGGGCATCGGAATTAATTGGGGATTAAAATAGGATTATGCAAAGTTGGTATCCCCGATTTAAATAGAATTAAAGTATCCCGCGCTTTTAAATTAAATGGGGGCACTTGGGGTCAAAATTCGGAAATGACGCAAATGTCAAAAATGGTGGGGGCTTGGAGTCGGTCTTGGACCCTTTAGATGGTCCGGCTCAACGGGTTAAGTTGGTATCTCAAAATTTAGGATAACGACACAGGTGTCCGACACGAAATTAAATATGGGTTACGATTTTCGAAAAGTTGTGCAATTAATTTAGAACATAATAAAAAACTAATTTTAAGTGACGGAAAGTCCAGTGCCTAATTTGGCGAGTCAAGTCAAAAGTACAAAAGTCCGGTGGAATTTATGGGCTGATATTGGGCTCTGAATAATTAAACTATGATAGGACGCGCCAAGGGTTTTAATTAAATGAATTAAATACCAGATAAACCTATCTCGATTCTAAACCTCGACATCTGCTACCAAAACCAAAATTTTCTAAATCCACCCTAACTATCTACAGAATAAATCGAGGGGGTTTACATTCTTCCCAACTTAGAAAAATTTCGTCCCCGAAATTAAAAGTAAAGCACGATAATAGCTAAAAGAATTTTAAAACAACTAGTAATCAAATGCCGTACGTAAATTCGTACTTGCCTCCTCAAATAAGTACGAAAATTGCTGCCGAATAAAATCCTCGCGCTCCCAAGTAGACTCGCCTGGTGAATGGTGCTTCCATGCCACTCTGACCAGTTGAATCGTCTGCCCTCTCAAAGTCTTCTTGCTGCGATCGAGGATCTCAACTGGCTGCTCTACGTAAGACAGACTGGGCCCGATTGTAATCTCTGAATGATCAAGCACGTGGCTAGGGTCTGCGCCATATCTCCTTAGCTGCGATACGTGAAATACGTCATGTACTCCCTCTAATGATAGAGGTAATGCAAGACGGTAAGCCACTTCGCCAACTCGTTCCAAAATATCAAAAGGTCCGATGTACCTCAAACTCAGCTTGCCTCTGCCTCCGAATCTGATGGTACTACGAGTGGACGATATCCTCAAAAACACATGGTCACCCTCATTGAATTCCAATGGTCTGCGGTGTGTATCTGTCCAGTATTTTTTTCTGTCCTGAGCTGCACGCAGGTGGCTCTGAATCTACTTGACCTTCTCTACTGTCGGTGTCACCAACTCTGGACCAAGTATCTGATGTTCTCCCACGTCACTCCAATAAACCGGCGACCTATATTTCCTGCCGTATAATGCCTCATAAGGTGCCATCTGTATGCTGGCCTGGTAACTGTTATTGTAGGAGAATTCCACCAAGTGTAGGTGGTCCTCCCAAGATCCTCCAAAATCAATCATGCACGCTCTCAACATATCCTCTAATATCTGTATCGTACGCTCTGACTGACCATCAGTCTGTGGATGATATGCAGTACTGAACTTGAGACGAGTTCCTAGGCTCTCCTGTATACTCTGCCAAAATTATGACGTAAATCTGGAATCACGATCCGATATGATGCTGACAGGCACTCCATGTAATCGTACTATCTGCCTCATACACATGTCAGCTAGTATCTCTGTGGATTGCCCAACTCTGAAGGACAAGAAAATGTGCAGACTTGGTGAGTCTGTCTACGACAACCCATACTGCATCCTTCCCGCTAGGGCTTCGCGGGAATCCTGTGACGAAGTCCATGGTAATGTGTTCCCACTTCCACTCGGGAATGGGAAGTGGCTGCAATAATCCTGCAGTCCTCTGATGTTTAGCCTTGACTTGCTGCCAAACTAAACATTTCGCCACGAATCTTGCAATTTCTCTCTTCATCCCATGCCACCAGTAATGTTGCCTCGCATCTCGGTACATCTTCGTACCCCCGGGATAAAATAGAATAATCGAGCTATGAGCCTCGGTCATCAACTCTTGGCGTAGCTTGCCACTCGGAACGTATAGGCGATCTCCACACCTCAATGTTCCGTCTTCATGAATCTTGAATTTCGTTTGCATGTCGACCTCTGTCCTTTCTCGCAGTCGTCTAAATCTCGTGTCCGTAGGCAATGCTGCCTTGATCCTCTCAACCAAAGTAGCCTGAACCTCAAGACTGGCCATCTGTCCATCCATGCCTGGCAATACAATCTCAATCCTGAGTTTCTGAAAATCCTTTAACAACTGGCGATGAGTCGTAAAAAAAATGCCATAGGCTTCCTGCTCAAAGCATCTACTACTACATTCGCCTTGCTAGGGTAGTACTGCAACTCGATATCATAATCTGTCATCAACTCTAGCCAGTGCCTCTATCTCATATTGAGCTCTTTCTGGCCCTTAGAATACATCAAGATATCATCGATAATTACCACCAAGAACTTATCCAAGTACTGGTAGAAAATATTGCTCCTCAAACTCATAAATACTACTGGCATATTGGTTAAAACAACATGACTAAAAACTCACAGTGTCCATACTTCGTCAGAAAAGCCGTCTTCGGAATGTCCTCTCTCCGTACCTTGATCTGGTGATAACTTGATCTGAGACCGATCTTCGAGAATGCATATGCGCCGCTAAGCTAATCAAATAAATCATCGATGCGCGGCATAGGGTACTTGTTCTTTATTTGTTATAGCCCTTAACGCCCTGTAATCGATACACAAGTATACTGTCTCATCCTTCTTTGGCACTATTAAGATAGTTGCTTCCCATGGGGAAACACTAGCCCGAATGAAACCCTTTGTCTAAGAGATCCTCTACTATGGATCTTCAACTCAACCAACTATATCGGTGCTAGTCTGAAGACGAGAGAATAACTGGCTCGGCTCTAGGAGTCAACTCTTTAACAAACTCCATCTCTCTGTCAAGTGGCAGGCCTAGAAGATCCTCTAGAAAAACATCCTCAACTCTGATATAACATGGTGGTACACTGGTTCACATCCTGCATTGTATACCCCTAAGGTAGATGGGCATCATACTCCTGGGCTCCCTGAACTCAACTCAGGGTAACCTGGTGGCCTAAAAATATAAATACAACTACGTCGACAATCTAGTGTCGCGTGGTATTGGCTCATTCAACTCATGCTAGGACGGTGTCATCTTCTAGACTTAACCTCAAAATAAATCCTCCTGTTCTGTTTACCACACTAATCTTTTAAAAGAAAATTTCTCCCCTGCCTAAAGTATAATCTCTCTTCTCCACAAATTTTCCCTAATTTTTTTTTTCGAGTTCTCTTCTTTTCGTTATTTATCTCTCCAAGTCATAATTACAATTATAATAATGATGTCACCCAAGCACATACTAAAATTTCTGGTATTAGATCATCATCTTCCAAGTGAGAGCTTAAAATTTTATCTCCTCTAGTCCATAATGTCATTCCTGGTATTGCTATCATATACAACCACTAGTTTCCATCATCAGGCTATGCATTTTCCTAAATTATTCTAGGTCATGATCAATAATCCTTCCAGCTCTTAGTACTTCCAAGATCACTGCTACCCCAAGTACGGGTAGGGTACTACTAGGTCCAACTCTCTTGCCAACATTCCATACTAGTTCTAGAATCCAAAGAACCCATCAATCTATCCTGATAAGGTAACAATCTTTTTCGAGAAAGGTATACGAATTCTGTCTCCTGTCGTCTGGTCTTCGATCTTCTTCTGGAGGAAAGTCATCAGTCACAAGCATTCGTCTCCCCGAATAATAGGGGACGAGAAACAATGATAGAGATATTGACGAAGATTGAACGAATGCAAAGTGGAAGTCCAAGGGCGATAATCACATACAAAGAGTTTTAAAATCGATTATGGATGAGATCCTATTCAACAATCATAACATCTATTCCTAATTTGCAGGCTCGCTTGGCACAGTCAGGTGACCAAGATGATTTAAATCGGACCTGCATGGGCCACCAAAAAAATATGTCACACCCCAGTCCCAAAATACGTAGGACCAGGAATACGTGACACGCGAGCTACGCATTCGACCAGACTCTGGTCTGACTCGAATACGTATAAGACGTAATATAAAAGGGCACTATCTAGATATTCTATAAATGTAAACCTCTATATCGCAATCCACAATGTACAACAGTATACAAGAAAGAGCTATATGTGCTAGAGTCGGCCGCCCAATAACATACTAACTCGAATAGACTCGAGAATAAGTATGAGTCTATAAAAACTAGGCTACAACAGCAGATAAAATAATTAATGTAAATAACTATAATGCCGGAAGATATAATATGAGTACCTGGTACCATGTCCGCAAGACATGCAACTCCAACAGCAACTCCAAATGCTCCGTAATCATCTATGCTGCAAAACTGGCAGGGAACCAGGTCCTCAGAGGGACGTAACAAGGTACAGAAATACAACATGCCAAGTAAATAAAAAGTACAAGTGCACGCCAGGGTACTCTATCATAACCAACTAGTGTGACACAGTTTAAAGACAATGTTCGACGCGTGGGCTGTCCAAAATAAAACCGTAGCTCCGAACACGGAAACACACGGCACGTACTGCAGCTCCGGGCAAGGAGTCACACGGGTGGTACAACTACTCTAGATACAGGATCACTACAGATATAGTATATATATATATATAAGCGCGTGCAGAGTAGCCCAAACGTCTAGTAACTATCTTCCCCTTCCCAAGGGGTCAACGATTGTGCGCTGAACCTGAACCTCTATCTAACAGTCTCGACACACGGAAGATAACTCAACAGACGCGACCCTAAGGTCATCCCAGTCTCTGGTCATGATGTCAGTATCAGGATACAGGAATCTGGCATGATCACAGTGTATGAGTGTGTCCTGGGGTGTCGATATACTCAGGTACGTACATCGAAGTGCTACTCAGCATCTAACAATTTTTTTAATACGTTACGATGAATGTCAGCACCCGGTTGTGATCCGGACGTGAAGTATCGAGCGTCAACATAAGTACGTGCACAATGTACATAAAGAACAATAAATATCTATAATCTGAAATAAAGGGTGGCAAGGTACACTTGCCTGCGTGCGGCTGCTGATGACGAGGATTCGGTACCGCGTCCAAGTCCTCAGGTCCCGCAGTACCTAGAGATGAGATAGAAACCAGAATCAATAATCTATTCTACGTCAAGCAGGGATGCGACACACATCTATACATAAGCTCAGTCTCAGCTATGATTCACAGGGACAAGACGCTAGAGGGTTGATCCAAGTTGACTCGGAGTACGTTACTTTTACTCAAACTAATCCCCTGTACAATATCATCAAACCCAACCTCAATTATGATATTCAGTTAATCAAACCCTGATCCAATCCTCAGTCTCCTCTGGCCTTTATAGACATTATCTTCACGTTTAATTATGTCTTCCTTAAAATAATTACTCATTAAATACTAGGCCTTCCTTTATACCCTTTATTACCATTTCACCATATAAACTACTCCTCAATTAACTTATTGTTATTTTACCACTCTCAAAAGAATAATTAGTATCTAGTTAAACCTTCACAGACAATTATTCAGTATTCAAACATTCTCTCACAAACACAAATATGTATTCCTCCACTGGTTCCGATATTAGTAATCAAATGAACATCTTAATGATATCACCATCATTTCTCAATCGTTTAAATGCATGCACAACAACTTTAATCAAAACGCATATGTTGATTGAAAAACCCTAACATTTCAAACCTAGCATTTATGAACCTTATTTGCTAACCATGTAATTATCTCAAAATTTCCAATACGATCATAACCCCGACAAAGATCCAATATTCCTCAAGCCCTAACTTGATGTATCTCTAATAATTTATTTCAAATACTTATGTAGGTAAACCCTAACCACTACAATAAATTCTAATCACATATTATCACTAGATTATTTATACTATACTACACTATAAAATAATATTTAAACATGTAGAGAGGGGGAGAAGTCGTTCACCTTGGCGAGGTGACGATGCTGGCCGGTTGGGTCGACGGCGAGGTGGGGGAGGCCCGCCGGAGTCGTAGTCGTGGTGGTCAGGGGGTGCTCGGCTGAAGATGGTGGTAGCCGGTTGTGGTGATGGGGCAATGGCTTGTGGGTGTAGGAAGTCAGAGTGGAGGGGCCGGGGCTCACCGGAGTGTTGTTGAAGACGAGGGTGGTGGCGTCTGAAGTCGGGTCGAGGGAAGCTCCGGCAATGGCGAGTGGGGGTGCGTTGGTTGCCCGCGGCAACCCCGGTGGTGAGGAGAGCAGTTGGTTTAGGGAGGAGTGGTCGGTCGGGGGGAGCAGCAGCTCCGTGAAGTCGAAGGATGGCCGGACGACTATACGAGGAGGCCGGAGTTAGGGTGACCGACCGGTTCTAATAAAGTGGAGTGGTTGGTACAGGCTGACTGTGGTGCGGTGGCTGGAAGTACGGTGGTCTTGGTGGCTGCCTTGCTCGGCCGGAGCAGCCACTGCTAGAGCTCGTCGACATATCAGCTCCTTCCCGGAGTAATGGTGGAGCTCTATCGGAGTTACTCTGCAGTCGGCGGAGGCTTCCTAGTGCCGGCGAGTCGAGATGGCGAACGGGGTGGTGATGGTTCGGTCAGTCGGTGGTGATGGCAGCAAGCTCGGGGATGGCTCAAGGTGGTTCGTGGCGGCTGCTGGAGGCAGCGGTTGGCCGCCAGAGGGAGGGTCGGCCGAAGGCTGTGCACAGGACGGAGGGTGGCTGTCCCGTGGAGTCGGGACCGGAGTGGGGAAGCGGCTGGTATCAGGCCAGAGTAGGTCGTGGAGTTCTCAGCCGGTCGGGAAGAACACATCGGCGGTCAGGAAGTTCACAGTCGGTCGGCGGGGCTGTAGCTGGAGTGGGGGATCACACGGGCCGGCGGGGGAAAGTCAGGCCGGACAGGTCGGCTGCTGCACCGCGGCCGGAGGGAACGCACAGCGGGGTCGGCTGGAAGCACATGGGCGGTCGGCGCTCCGCCGGAGTCGGGCCGGAGCTTCTCACAAGGAGAGGAATATCAATGGAAGAAGAAGAATAAAGGAAGGTGGTTAATGCATGGAGAAATAAATGGAGGAGGTAGGAGAGAGAGAGGGGGGAGTTGTCCACACCTAGGGATTAGGGCCGGTTGGAGTTTGTGAGGGTGGGTGAAGTGATGTTTTATAGGGGATTGGGAATTAGATGGAGGGTGGTGATATTGTCATTCAAAATAGAGGGTGGAGATTTGTCATGAAGGAATTGATTTCTTCATGAAGGGTGGTGAGTGGATGAGTGTAAATTGGACCCAATTTTGTGACCTATCCATTTGGTTTGGCCAATGGGGTGAGGGCACCTAAAATCCCTAAATTGCAACTTAGCCCCCTAAATTCAGGAAATTGCATGAACACATAAAATGACGCAAAAATTGTGGAGAAAATTGTGTTTAATAATTTTCATGGTGAGAGGGTATTGTGCGTGAGGCACAGGTTTAATTAAATGGGCATTGGGATTAATTGGAGATTAAAATAGGATTATACAAAGTTGGTATCCCCAATTTAAATAGAATTAAAGTGTCCCGTGCTTTTAAATTAAATGGAGGCACTTGGGGTCAAAATCCGGAAATGACGCAAAGGTCAAAAATGGTGGGGGCTTGGAGTCGTTCTTGGACCCTTTATTTGGTCCGGCTCAACGGGTTAAGTTGTATCTCAAAATTTAGGATAACGACACAGGTGTCCGACACGGAATTAAATATGGGTTACAATTTTCAGAAAGTTGCACAATTAATTTAGAGCACAATAAAAACTGATTTTAAGTGACTGAAAGTCCAGTGCCTAATTTGGCGAGTCAAGTCAAAAGTACAAAAGTTCGGTAGAATTTATGGGCTGATATTGGGCTCCGAATAATTAAACTATGATAGGGCGCGCCAAGGGTTTTAATTAAATGAATTAAATACCAGACAAACCTATCTCCATTCTAAACCTCGACATCTGCTACCAAAACCAAAATTTTCCAAATCCACCCTAACTATCTACAGAATAAATCGAGAGGGTTTACACATATACGGGATATAATATATGGGAACATCATCATCTAGAGTGTTTGATTCAAGTTGTAAGTGTAAGGGTACATTTATTATAATGAGAGAGAGAGAGAGAGAGAGAGAGAGAGAGAGCTTGAGCGACTTGTAATCTTGGCCTAACGTCACTTGTAATATATCTTCGTTATCAATAAAGAGCTTGTTTCTTGTATACTTGTGTTTGTTCTTATTTTTGCTATATTAGGGACTATCTGTGAGACTATGTGGTTTAGCATTCATGGTCAATTCAGGTTCTTATCTTACGCGGGCACAACTTAGGCTCGCGTGGCATCACACCCAAGCAAAAACGTTTGTTTCCCCGGGAATGAAGCATAACCGTTACATACATTATGTCCATTATAAAAAAAAGATAACATCGCTATCCGAACTACTTCAAGTTACCAAACAAGCTCCAATGCTTCAGAATATCTAAGCGACTCTCTGCACTTATGGAGGAGAAGGTTAGCACATTGGAAAATATACTAGTGAGCAGTCTCGACCTATCTCACCTAAACTAACACAGTAATTAGGTGAGTAAAATTATTATGTGATATTTCTACTTTCTCTAGGGTTGGTTAACAATTTATATACATGTATATATTAACATAAATATGTCATCGATTAACAGTTTCATAAACAGGATATATATAAACATAAATGTGTCGCTGACACAGTGAATCTTGTCCATGGCTACCATACTTCCATGCAAATAATGTTATCATTCATAATATATAAATATATCATAAATGAGTCCTTGAATTAATTATTAGGATTCATAAAATATAAATGTGTCATGAGTTCGTCCCTGCAAACAACTTGTTAGGCATGCAAACAAATGTCATTAGCATGCGGCCTATATGACGGTCACTAGTGACACCATCTTGGACTATACATGATATTGCGACGACCCCTTCCAGTCCAGGTAGCTAGTCCTACTGAAGGTCCTGCAATACCTCATTCTTGAAGTACGTTCCATATAATTTTCTCCTAGGACGAATCGGTCCTGATGCTCCGGACCTCGTTCAAGGAAAGCTAAGCCTTGTGCACAAGTTGTCCATAAATATGTATGTATATGTAACTTAGCTATTAAAATATAACAAAATGATAAAAAAATGAAATTAAATAATGCAATTGTCTACTTTTACGTGTAATGTCCCTCTCCGTGTAGTGCGTTGGGCTGGTTTGTTAGCTCAAAGGGCTTGGTTGAAGTTTGATTCATACAGAGGAACCATAGAATGATCTTGGTGTTCGAGGTGGAAGGATATTCTTCATGGTTGGTGGTTTTGATGGTTTTGATCATTCTCTCATTTACCTTCACACTTAATAAGAAGATGTAACTAGTCTTTTTTTTATGTCGTGAGATTGTTATTGCTAGGTTAAAAGAACTAAGATAAGGAGAATAATATCTTTGTTATTAACTTGATGTCATAGAAAATGAAATATTGAACTATGATATAGATTTGTGTAATATAATATTGTTTTTATGTTATCATATGGAATATTGTACTACTATTATAGATAGGTGGATAATCGTACTGTTGTTTCAGAGATACAATTTGTGAACAAATGTTTGGGACCGTTGAATCGCCAAGGTAGTAATATTCCTTGGACTGAGATGTAAGTAAATATGGTATTCCCTTGACTGGGAAGTAAGTAAATGTGAAAATCATTAGACTAAAAAGAATGAAAGTGCAAGCGATGGCTCGAGGAATGTGGTGATAGCAAAGAGATGTGTTTAATAATTTTTTTTTGTCTGTAACATGAAAATATTTTATAGTTAATTTTTCATACATTCACATGGTCATAGACAACTTGTGAACAAGTTTTTGATTCCTCGAATGGTTGTAGAGGCATCAAAACTGGTTCGACTTAGGGGGAACTGTTGTGTTGATATACTAGTACAAAACATTACGGTACCTTTATTGGGACTAACTATCCAGACTGGAAGAGTGCATCACAATTGTAACCCCTGAATTTTGAAATATCGAATTTTTGAAAATTAACTCTCGTCTTTTTTTTTCTAAAAAGAATTTTCTTTTAAATTAATTAAATAAGTTATTTTTACTAGTTATGAGAATATTTCTTGGAAATAGTTTTGACTAATAAAGAAATTTAGAGTAATTTAGATTTATTATTAATAAGAAAAAGATAAATGAATTCATTGTTAGATTTTAAGTAAGAGATTCCTTTAGAATTATTTTAATGATTAAGACTTGATTTACTAAAATAGACTAATGATTTAAGAATATTTTGCTTATAAAGAAAGTATTAGTTATTGAGAAAATATTATTTTGAAAAGAAAAATAATTAGGTTATACTAAGAAAATAAATTATCCTTTTAGTTATTAGAAAATGTTTGAATGAAAAAAATGTTGTTAATAGAAAAATTATTAATTGATTAGAAGAATATATTTATGGAATTGATTAGTTATTAATAGTATTCACTAAAACAATTATATTAATAATGGATTATGTTGTGGTCGAATTTTGAATGAGAAAAAAGGGGTTCATTAAAAAGATTATGTATAATATTCATTTACGATTTTAACTAATTGATAATCAGTTAATAGAATAGATTAGTTACATTGAGAAATTTCTAGAAGAATCTTCTCAAACCTCTACCTCTCTCCACTTGAGAATATTACAACTTTGCCACAATCCTTTTTCTTGGGGACCAAGCTCATTCCATCATTTAAGGAGAGTCTTGTCTTTATTTTTTCCAAACAAATTCCAATTTCCAAACCCTAGCCACATCCATTCACCAATAACCACCATCAACAACATCAATAGCCACATCCTTCCTTCATCACCAAACGGTCTTTGGGTCCAGCTAACACATTGTATCCGTATCCAGAATTCCTATCTCTGTGTCAGTCACATGTCTGACCACATATCCGACCCCGGGTGTTCTAACCTTTATTTTGTATCCATATTACATCTAGAATACATTCTAGTGTTCGACTCGGACATGATCCCAATCTTCACAGTAAACCTCATCTCTGTGTCCGACATCAAACCTGTCATGCTCCGGCCCCGCAGGGCCGTTCATCCTCGCATGGGCGTGATGTCGCGCGAGCCTAAGTTGTGCCCACGTAAGGCCAGGCATAGAATGGGCGGTGAAATAACTAGTTTGCAAGGTCGATATAGCGGAAGCATAGAATGAACACAAGTATGATACAAAAACTAGCTCTTTATTGATTCTGAATAAGTATTACAAGTGGCGCTAGGCCGAGATTATAAGTCGCTCAAGCTCTCTCTCTCTCTCTCTCAATAATAAGGGTATGCCATGTGTCTTACAACAAGGGATGATACATAGATGATGTTCTAACATTATGTCCTGTATATGTTCTTTTGCTCCGGATGCAACGCTCCAAGACCCAGAGCAAACTCTACGCCATAGCGCGCATGAAGGGAGTTTCCGCACCAAACGAGTACTCTCGCACCCTGCAATCAATCTGGTGGGTTATCAGTACATGAATGCACTGGTGGGATGGTTTCTCGTCCTCTCAACAAATCCAACACGTTCAATTAGCAATGTGCACTCTATCATTGTTGTCTTTTTAGTCATGCCTTAGGATCTATTTTATGGCAATGATGTAAAACCTAACTCGTGTGGCAGTGCACCGTGTGATATAAGAGAAACACAATGATACTTACCAACATACCATTCTTCCTTTTTTGTCCAAGGTAAACCAAGTTAAATCGAGAATGCATATATATATATACTAAAATCAAGGAATTGCATAAGCAAACACAGTGTCACGAGCGTGTTTCTGACTCGGGAGGATGATATTACTCGAATACTCAAGTGTGTTATACTAGATGTCTCAATTATTCAGATACATATATAGATACAGATGTATTTCTCATATCAGCTTCCACAATGCAATAACTCATACGCGGATTGCCGCAATCGAGCCAACTTAATCTATATGACAGAAAGTCATGAGCATGATGCCATAGAGGACAGTGTAGTCTCGAGGAAAATATGGTGTGCAAGCAAGATACAAAGGGCATTGCACCTATCCCGACCATAACAGACGACTACTAGATGGCTCCGTCTAGATCGGATCAGTCCCAGTGCCCCGACGACCGTCTACAGAACTAGATTCAAAAATCCACCTTGTGTACAAGTTTTTCGTGACCACGTGTATCCTCAAGTATTCCAGATTCTCGCTACAGGTTCAAGTCAGGGTTTATAAGGTACAAGTTCAAGTCAGGATTTTGTTCACAACTTATCAACTCCCCAAGCCATCAGATTCAGTATAGAACGAGTGTTGATTCTAGAGATGTCATGGTCTTATCTTTCTTGTCTTTCCATGATGCAGTCCCTTAATACGAGAACTGTCTTGGCGACCTAACGGTCCTAAATTCTTTCAATATTTCCATTACTTGGCTCAGAACGACTATCATGATAGCCTTCCTACCCCAACTGAGCGAACCATAAATAGTGAAGTGCAAAGATTTGTGGCATGCATTTATGTGATGAGCATAGAGAATATGTAAAGTAGCTAAGCATTGAAACAGTATGCATAAAAGTTTAAGGAAACATGCGACATAGCCATACTTGAAAACATAAGTGATTACGCTTGCACGTGTCAAAAGGATAGTACGAGAAACCAACAATAAACCAAGTTAGATTTCCATATTCTAATGGGATTATTTTCTTAGCTAGGTGCGCTGTATTATTTTATTAGCATACAAGGGTTATCGTCTAGCGATCTAGCATATATATTCCAAGTTCTTAGATGTGCAGGCCAAGCAAGGACAGGTTCATCGTAGCCTCCCACCTGAACGAGGGCTTGCCACGGCCAAGCGAGACTCCAAGTCCAAGTGCTGATAAGTCATTTTGAATATATATAAAACCTTTATTTCTCTTCTCCTAGTAAAGGGACTAAAACCGATTGATAAAAGAAAGAAAAGCAAGCAGGAAAATATCAAGAATCAATAGTCAAGAAACTCATAGAGAAATGCAGTTAACTTATCTTACAGAACTGAGCGAAGTGGGTTGTTACATAATACACCACTCAAAAGAAGTTTCGTCCTCGAAACTTACTAAGATAGAATTCATCCAAGTACAACACTTCTATACCAAACTTGAACATATCACATTTATCTTCACATACTCAAGTACACTTTTCGTTCTATTATCCATTCCAAGTCTGACTATATCCTTGCAGTCTATCAAATTCTTGCCTCAAATTCTACTGCACCTAGCGCAGAGCTGCACTACTCAAACACAGGGGTATACTATAACTTGCACACACCAGGGACAAACTAGAACTAGGTTGAACCACCCGACATTCTATTACTTAACTTCTGATTCATGAATACTGTAATGCCCCGCTCCGCGTTGGCATTATGTATCAGGTGAGTGGGCAGAACTTCGTTCTCTGATTCTTGCACGCCCTAATAAAATCTAAGTTTTTGCTTGCATATTTTCATAAGAGAATGATAGAACTTGCCTTGCATGTTAATAAGAGAACTCACCTAGCTTGTCTTTGAAACGAATGTGTCTGCTTAACTAAAAGACCCTGAAACACTTGTCTAAAAGTTATGTGATTGCATGAACATCTTCCACTATTGCCTATGCTCTGAGAGAACCATATTGTGCCTGAATGTGTTCAAGTGATAAGTCGGCCTGCCCCACAACAACGATGACTGTTCTGATGGTTCGTCTCATATGTATCCTAGAGTTTATTTGATAGTGTTCTATGCATTCGCATCAGTCGGACAATGGCTATTGGTGGAGAGATGAACTGCATATGTCATTAGCCACCATGGGTCACAGCTGCCAATAGCATCAGATAAATGAGTCATTGGTATGCTGGACTAACCGCTGCCGATCCTGAGATACTCGGGGACCGCACTGCATATAAGATAGTCCGTTGTGTTAGCTTGGATAGAGAACCGCCCCTAAGTCATTGAGTATAGCTCACGAGATACGTTGCGCACACCCTGAAACAGAACGAACAACTTATCTTGCTTGCTTGCTTATATTGCATATGAAACTCTGTTTCCAAAAGATGTTTTCAAAAGAAAGTAATATGACTCTGCTATGAACTGCATGAAATGAACATAAGTAAAACTTGATGCGATGATAGCCAAAACACAACTTAAACGATGAAGCCTTGTGCGGGCGCAATACCAGGCTCGCACGACATCACATCCTGGTATCAAACGACCATACGCTACCCCGCCGGGAAGCGCCGAGGCATGGTGGTTCGCGGCCGGTGTGCCGAGGAACGGTGGTTCGCACCCGGTCCGGCGGGGGACGGGTGATGGCCGGGCGACCCTCGGGGCCGGGTCATGACAGAATGGTATCAGAGGGATTTGATTTCTTGCCCAAATTTTATTGTTATGACTCTGAGATTTGATCGATATGGTATTACAATAGAGCGTTCCATACAATAAGTCCATAGACATTCTCAAAGTGCAAATGTTTACTGGACTTGATTTGCTTGATTGTTTCGATTGAGTACGGCGAGGCATGGCACTATCACTGCTCAAAATATCGAGAAGTTTATCCTTAAAGTTTTGAGGTCGACACTTTTTGTTGGTGGGTATGTATGTAATGCCCCGCTCCGCGTCGGAATTATGTATTAGGTAAGTGGGCAGAACTTCGTTCTCTGATTCTTGCACGCCCTAATAAAATCTGAGTTTTTGCTTCCATGTTTTCATAAGAGAATGATAAAACCTACCTTGCATGTTAATAAGAGAACTCACATAGCTTGTCTTTGAAATGAATGTGTCTACTTAACTAAAAGACCCTGAACCGCTTGTCTAAAAGTTATGTGTTTGTATGAACATGTTCCACTATCGCCAATGCTCCGAGAGAACCATATTATGCCTGAATATGTTCAAGTGATAAGTCGGCTTGCCCCGCAATAATGATGACTGTTCTGATGGTTCGTCTAGTCTGCATCCTAGAGTTTATTTGATAGTGTTTAATGCATTCGCATCGGTCAGATAGTGGCTATTGTTGGAGAGCAGAACTGCATGGGTCATTAGCCACCATGGGTCATAGCTGCCAATAGCATCAAATAAATGAGTCATTGGTATGCTGGACTAACCGCTGTCGATCCTGAGATACTCGGGGACCACACTGCATATAAGATAGTTCATTGTATTGGCTTGGATAGAGAACCGCCCCTAAGATGTGCATTTGTGTCTAGATGTGCATTGGACCCTTGAGTCATTGAGTATAGTTCATGAGACATTGTCACGACCCGTACCCGATGTAAGGATACTAGTCGGAAACAACGCCCAGCCTACGCCGCAGAATCGGCGGTAGAACGCTGTCTAGATAGTCTATCTAAAGTAATAAACCACCAAAAATGATAGAATACTCAATCACAGAACTAAGATAGAATAAGCACGAATCAGATAAGAATAGAATAGTCATCATACAACTCATGAGTTTAAAATAATATATCAATGAGTCTGAAGAGTAACAAAATAAGCTGGAGACAAATCCAGTACAAAAGAAAACTACAATACTACAAAGCTACAACTCCAGGATCAATTGTCTCAGTTGGGATAAGTCCCTCTTGAGCCAGGGTCTCCGAATCTAAACCCACAACATCATGGGGTCCATAATAGGTAGGGTACTCCTCAGTGTCATCTGAAAAAATATATCCAGTCAGGAAAGGAGCAGAGTACATCTCTAACAGCAGTTCTAATCCATGATAAAAACTATGTAACAGTAAATAGCTGTGGATAAACAAGATGCACAAAATAGATACAAGAGATATATAGATAATAAGAAAATACTGGAAAAAAATACAATAATGAACAATATGCCAATGAAACAATAATACTAATGACTAAATGTGTGAGTATTAGCTTAACATATGATCGGCTTGGGCAAGATACAATGCGGCCTGGCTAATCATACGTGCGGTGCATGATCAACACTATTCGCTTACCAATACTTTATTCAATATGGATTTGATCACATATCTATACTAATACTCCCCACCCCCAACTGGTATAATAGATCCAACCACGGTATGCTATGGCACTAGATTCCCCAAGAAGAGAGCGACTCCTCCCGAAAATCGATGTCTGTACATGTACAAGATAACCAATAAAACAATACTTGTACCATATACACCATATACCAAGGAATAACATCTCATGACGAGATCCGGATATACCAATCCGTGTAACCATAGTGTCAAGAGAAACATGTATATCTACACTAGATACAACGAACATAGAGAAAATCATAAATGAGAAACTATCAGAGAATATACTCGCCTGAAGTCCAAAGAACAGTCTCACAGATGTCTGACTCGGTACCTCGAAGACCTAGATATAGAATACCATATTAATACAAGGTCCCGGAAAGAGAACAAGTCAAACTAGTCAACTTCTAGGTCAATAAATAAATTCTAAGTCAAAAGTCAACTATGGTCAACTCTAAAGTCAACTAAAGTCAAACATGGTCAAACCAAGGTCAACCTCACAAGAAATCTATATAAATAATATAGAAATAAAATACAACAATTTAGGAATCAAAATTAGATCCCAAATGATACCCACACAAGAATACTAATAATACAAATAATGCACACTCTAAATAATGTATATACAAACCAAATAAAATAATATATTATTATTAGTATTATACCTCACAAAAACACCTATATATATACAATATATAAATCAAAATGCATATATATATATAAAATAATTTAATAACTATATACTTATATATACATACATATAAACTTACAAAATTAAAATACCAAACACATGCACATATTAATGTACGTATTTTACATAGCTAGAAGCACACATAAAAATACATTCATTATATACAAATAATTATATAATAATTATAAATAATATAATTACATATTTAAATACATAAATATATTTTACAAACCTTTGTATAAAATATTTTATTAACATAAGTACATATATAATTGCATGCAAGAAAGCTACATATCTATATTTATACATCATATTAAAATACATAAAAATATAGATCTATGCTACAATATCATAATAAATACAGTAAAATAAATATATAATATCTATATATATTTATTAATTATAAATGAAGAATTTAAAGCATAATTATTTAGATCTACACATAAACACACCAAATTGGAAAGTTTCACACCGTATCCCACTAGATCTAGGATACGCATGTGACACGAGTCCAACACACAACCAATTACACCCCGAAGGACACAAACAAGTCACAAATAATATTTATAAATAAATCAAAGTGTCAAAAGTAGATCTATGTGTCCGTGTCAAAATACGACATGTTCAAAGCCCCGTGTCGGAGAAAAACCCCCAAAATGACACGTATCACCAAATAGTTGGGATACGAACCACATGTACCAAATTATGGATAGGACACTAGCCCCAAACATAAAAACACATGCCCAATTGATCTATAGGATCAATTGACACACACAAAAAAATGTAAATTCGGAATTCCAACAAAATTGACACAAAAAGTACCATAACTTTCTCCATGGGTCTCCTATGAACACAAAACAAAGTCCTATGGGTAGTACATATATATAGGTTGATTTTACATGATTAAATCTCAGATTTAGAAGCTATTTAAATGGAAAAAACTGAATTATACCTATTGGGAGATGGATTCCCAATGAAACCTCCAATTGAGATGAACTTGCTTCCAAATTGTAGATCCTTGCTCCTCTTTCTAGATCCTTGCTTCCTCCTTCTAGATCCTTGCTTCTCAACTTTCTAATGGTGAATTGGGAAGAATTTGGGATGAATTTGGTGGAGAATTGGAATAGGAATGGAAAAAATTTGGGAGTGGAGAATTCTAGATCTAGATTTGGAATGAGAATGAGAGGAGAGAGAAATTCCCCCCTCTTTTAATAGGCCGGCCTTGCCCCTCTCCCAAGCTATTGTAAAATATCCAATGTACCCCTTGGGGCCTCTCATGAAGAAATAATTAAGGAAGGAAGCTTCTAGTTTAATCATTTAATTAATTTAATCCATCTCCTTAACTATGGGCTTTCTAAATTGGCCAAATCTAACTATTTAATTCATGTTGGTCCATGGGTCCAAACTAAACTAGTTGGGTCCACTAAAATAAGTCCAAAATAATTAAATAACATCCAACAACAATTAAATAATACAACAAAAATTATTTACCATGCACAATATTTATTTAAATAGGAAATTACCATAATACCCTTTTTCCTAAAATGTGGTAGTGACAAGTCTACCCTCCTTAAAATAATTTCGTCCTCAAAATTCAAAGACGAAAACTATCCCCAGAAAATCACAGAACAGAACTAAAGAATCACAACTAACTAATGAACAAAACATAACAATGAACCGAACATAACTAGAGAATTAACATACCTCAAGGTACAAACAAATATGGATAACGCTCTCGCATGTCATCCTCTCTCTCCCAGGTAGACTCCCCCGGAGAGTGATACCTCCATGCGACGCGTACCAAAGGAATAGTCTGGTTCCTCAGCACCTTCTCTCTCCGATCCAGAACCTCAACTGGCTGCTCTGGATAGCTAAGAGTAGGGCCCACCTCTATCTCTGAGTGATCCAATACATGACTAGGATCTGCCATGTATCGTCTCAACTGCGACACATAAAACACGTTGTACACTCCCTCCAATGCAGGTGGCAAGTCTAGTCTATAAGCAACTGTACCGACCCTCTCTAGAATAGTAAAAGGTCCGATGAATCGCGGACTAAGCTTTCCGCCTCCACCGAAGCGAATCATGCCTCGTGTCGGAGAAATCCTCAGAAACACCAAACCACCCACCTAGAACAAAACACCATCTTAAGAACTTAATCTATAACAAACAAGAACAAGCACAAATAAAATCTAAACTATACCTCAAACTCCAAAGGTCTCCGATGGCTATCGGCCCAATGCTGCTGTCTGTCCTGCGCCACTCGAAGTCTGTCTCTGATCAACTGAACCTTCTCCGCTGCATCCATAACCATCACTGGCCCAAGCAAAACTCTCTCTCCAATATCGTCCTAAGACAAAGGAGTACGACACCTCCGACCATATAGAGCTTCAAAAGGTGACATCTCTATACTGGCCTGGTAGCTGTTGTTGTAAGCAAACTCTACCAAATGGAGATGGTCCTCCCAAGAACCCCCAAAATCTAGTACACAAGTGCGCAACATATCCTCGAGAGTCTGGATAGTCCTCTCTGACTGCCCATCTGTCTGGGGATGATATGCAGTACTGAACTTGAGTTGAGTGCCCAAACTCTCCTGCAAACTCCTCCAGAAATGAGAAGTGAAACGACTATCCCGATCTGAGACTATGCTGACAGGAACTCCATGTATCCTAACGATCTGCCTCATATACATCTCTGCCAGCTTCTCCGTAGACAAACCCACCTTGAAAGGCAAAAAGTGGGCCGACTTGGTCAACCTGTCAATAATGACCCAAATCGCGTCTTTTCCTCCTGGAGATCGTGGAAGTCCGAACACAAAATCCATAGTAATGTGTTTCCACTTACACTCTGGAATGGGTAATGGCTGAAGTAACCCTCCTGGCCTCTGCCTCTCGGCTTTCACCTGCTGGCATACTAAGCATCTGGATACAAACTGTGCCACTTCCCTCTTCATGCCATACCACCACACACTCTCTCGCCTATCCCGATACATCTTGTTAGCACCTGGATGTATGGAATACTGAGAGCGATGCGCTTCCTGCAATATTTTCTCTCGCAACTCCCCACTAGGCACACACAATCTAACTCCATGCCTCAAAGATCCATCCTCTGCAATAGTGAAATCATCCTCCAATCCTACTCTCACCTGAGCTCTGATACTCCTCTAAGATATATCATCATACTGTGCTACCTTTATCCTGTCCATCAAATCTGAGTGTATCTGCAATCCCCATATCTGCATTGCACACCCAGGAACAATCACCTCAATGCCCAAGCTCTCCAAGTCCTCTAACAAATATCGATCCTGCATCAAGAACATAGCTACCGGATACCTGCTCAAAGCATCGGCAACTACATTGGCTTTTCCAGGATGATATTGCAAAGAGATATCAAAATCTTTCATCAGTTCCAACCACCGACGCTGCCTCATGTTCAACTCATTCTGCATGAAAACGTACTTCAAGCTTTTGTGGTCTGTGAAGATCTCCACACGCTCTCCGTACAAATAATGTTTCCACAACTTCAGGGCGAATATGATAGCTGCCAACTCCAAATCATGGGTAGGATAGTTCTTTTCATGATGACGTAATTACCTGGATGCATAGGCAATCACTTTCCCATGCTGCTGAAGAACACAACCTAAACCCTTTCCCGAAGCATCACTATAAATAGTGAAACCTCCGGACCCTGATGGCAACGTCAAAATAGGAGCAGACGTCAACCTCTTCTTCAATTCCTCAAAAGCAACCTGGCAATCCTCCGTCCAAAGAAACTCCATATCCTTCCTTGTGAGTCTGGTCATCGGCTCGGCAATCCTCGAAAAATCTTGCACAAACTTCCTGTAATAGCCTGTCAATCCCAAGAAACTCCTAATCTCTGCTACCGAACTCGGAGTCTTCCAAGATTCCACTGCTGAAATCTTCTTCGGATCCACTGAAATATTATCACCAGTCACAACATGCCCCAAGAATTCTACCTTATCCAAGAAAGAAAAACTCATACTTGGACGAATTCCCATAAAGCTTCTCCTTCCTCAGCACATCCAACACAATCCTCAAATGCTCCTCATGCTCCTCCGGTGTCCTCGAGTATATGAGTATGTCGTCGATGAACACCACCACGAACTTGTCAAGGTACTGGTGGAACACCTTGTTCATCAAGTTCATAAATACTGCTGGTGCATTAGTCAAACCAAACGACATCACCATAAACTCATACTGACCATACCGAGTTCTAAAAGCAGTCTTCGGTATGTCCTCCGACTTCACCTTCACCTGATGGTAGCCTGATCTCAAATCTATCTTAGAAAATACCTTCGCACCACTCAACTGATCAAACAGATCATCAATCCGTGGCAAAGGATACTTATTCTTGATAGTAAGATTATTTAAAGCCCTGTAATCAATGCACATGCGCACCGATCCATCCTTCTTCGGTACAAACAATACCGGGGCTCCCCATGGTGAAGAACTCGATCTGATAAACCCCTTATCCTGTAATTCGTCCACCTGCTTCTTCAACTCGACCAGCTCACTGTTGTTTACTCTATAGACATGTTGCGAAATTGGTTATGCACCTGGCACCAAATCTATAGAAAATTCAATATCTCGATCTGGTGGCAATTCTGGCAATTCCTCAGGAAACACATCCAAGAATTCTGCTATCAACGGATGCGACAACTCCTTGTCTTCCACCATAGCTCCACAAATAATGCCTTCTCCCTGCTCCGCAGCTCCTCTAGCAAACTTGAACTCTGGCTCTCCTGGTGAACCAAACAAAACTCTACCTCCTCTACAGTCTATGCTAGCACGGTGCCTACTCAACCAATCCATCCCAAGTACAATATCGTAGCTCGGAAGTGGCATTACAAGTAGACATGCACTCAACTCCCGGCCTCCCAGAGTAACTCTCCGATCCTTGCAAATATCATTAACCAGGATAATGCCTCCCCCGGTCATGATCTTGCAAGTCCTAAGCAAAGACTCAACTACCAAACCATGCTTCAGAGCAAAAGAAACAGATACAAAACTATGGGAAGCACCACTATCAAACAAAACTAAAGCTGGAATGGAATCAAGAAGAATAGAACCTGCGATGACATCTCCGGTGGGTTCCTCCTCTTCGACGGTCATAGCAAACGCTCGTCCCTGTCGAGCACCTTCCTGCTGTTGATGCTGGACAAAACGCTGCTGCTGTGTCGGAAGTGGTCCCCTCGACTGTGCTGCAGGTGGTCTCGTCTGTGTCCTCGGAGCTGGAGTTGCTCCCTGAACTGCACGACGAGGACACTCCCTTGATTGATGCCCTTTAGTACCACAATACAAACAAACTCCTAGCCTCCTCTTGCAAACTTCCTAGATGTGGCCGGGCTTCTTGCAAAAGTTGCATGGAGCTTGCTGAAACTGTCTCTGCTGCTGAGGTGCCTGGCGAAAAGGCGCTCTAGCTGGAGTCTGGTTCTGCTGTGGCTGCTGAAAAGGTCTGGACTGGAAATGAGGACGTTTAGCAGATACTGCACTGCTGTTGGCCCCCAGAAAAGAATCACGGTCTCTCTTGGTCTTTAAACCCAGATCCCGCTCAACCTTGCGTGCCTCCGCAAGTATCTCCGAGTATGTCTCATAAAAAGACGGAATGAGAATCTATATGGCACAAGATGTAAAACATCAAGGAAAGGACATTTTAAGGGATCAAGTATCAATGTCAAAGGAGAATAGTTGAATCAAAAGAATTTTCCCTAGATGTGATTGAGTATCTCAGCCTATATCCTATATCCTATCGCAGGCTCGCAGTAGTACAACTAAGTTGTCGTACTACCACGACATCACATACTTGTGAAGCTAGACCTGCATGGGCTACCACCAAAAACGTGTCACGACCCGTACCCGATGTAAGGATACTAGTCGGAAACAACGCCCAGCCTACGCCGCAGAATCGGCGATAGAACGCTGTCTAGATAGTCTATCTAAAGTAATGAACCACCAAAAATGATAGAATACTCAATCACAGAACTAAGATAGAATGAGCACGAATCAGATAAGAATATAATAGTCATCATACAACTCATGAGTTTAAAATAATACATCAATGAGTCTGAAGAGTAACAAAATAAGCTGGAGACAAATCCAGTACAAAAGAAAACTACAATACTACAAAGCTACAACTCCAGGGTCAATTGTCTCAGTTGGGATAAGTCCCTCTTGAGCCAGGGTCTCCGAATCTAAACCCACAACATCCTGGGGTCCATAATAGGTAGGGTACTCCTCAGTGTCATCTGGAAAAATATATCCAGTCAGGAAAGGAGCAGAGTACATCTCTAACAGCAGTTCTAATCCATGATAAAAACTATGTAACAGTAAATAGCTGTGGATAAACAAGATGCACAAAATAGATACAAGAGATATATAGATAATAAGGAAATACTGGAAAGAAATACAATAATGAATAATATGCCAATGAAACAATAATACTAATGACTAAGTGTGTGAGTATTAGCTTAACATGTGATCGGCTTGGGCAAGATACAATGCGGCCTGGCTAATCATACGTGCGGTGCATGATCAACACTATTCGCTTACCAATACTTTATTCAATAGGGATTTGATCACATATCTATACTAATACTCCCCACCCCCAACTGGTATAATAGATCCAACCACGGTATGCTATGGCACTAGATTCCCCATGAAGAGAGCGACTCCTCCCAAAAATCGGTGTCTGTACATGTACAAGATAACCAATGAAATAATACTTGCACCATATACACCATATACCAAGAAATAACATCTCATAACGAGATTCGGATATACCAATCCGTGTAACCATAGTGTCAAGAGAAACATGTATATCTACACTAGATACAACGAACATAGAGGATATCATAAATGAGAAACTATCAGAGAATATACTCGCCTGAAGTCCAAAGAACAGTCTCACAGATGTCTGACTCGGTACCTCGAAGACCTAGATATATAATACCACATTAATACAAGGTCCCGGAAAGAGAACAAGTCAAACTAGTCAACTTCTAGGTCAATAAATAAATTCTAAGTCAAAAGTCAACTATGGTCAACTCTAAAGTCAACTAAAGTCAAACATGGTCAAACCAAGGTCAACCTCACAAGAAATCTATATAAATAATATAGAAATAAAATACAACAATTTAGGAATCAAAATTAGATCCCAAATGATACCCACACAAGAATACTAATAATACAAATAATGCACACTCTAAATAATGTATATACAAACCAAATAAAATAATATATTATTATTAGTATTATACCTCACAAAAACACCTATATATATACAATATATAAATCAAAATGCATATATATATATAAAACAATTTAATAACTATATACTTATATATACATACATATAAACTTACAAAATTAAAATACCAAACACATGCACATATTAATGTACGTATTTTACATGGCTAGAAGCACACATAAAAATACATTCATTATATACAAATAATTATATAATAATTATAAATAATATAATTACATATTTAAACACATAAATATATTTTACAAACCTTTGTATAAAATATTTTATTAACATAAGTACATATATAATTGCATGCAAGAAAGCTACATATCTATATTTATACATCATATTAAAATACATAAAAATATAGATCTATGCTACAATATCATAATAAATACACTAAAATAAATATATAATATCTATATATATTTACTAATTATAAATGAAGAATTTAAAGCATAATTATTTAGATCTACATATAAACATACCAAATTGGAAAGTTTCACACCGTATCCCACTAGATCTAGGATACGCATGTGACACGAGTCCAACACACAACCAATTGCACCCCGAAGGACACAAACAAGTCACAAATAATATTTATAAATAAATCAAAGTGTCAAAAGTAGATCTATGTGTCCGTGTCAAAATACGACATGTTCAAAGCCCCATGTCGGAGAAAAACCTCCAAAATGACACGTATCACCAAATAGTTGGGATACGAACCACATGTACCAAATTATGGACACGACACTAGCCCCAAACACAAAAACACATGCCCAATTGATCTATAGGATCAATTGACACACACACAAAAATATAAATTCGGAATTCCAACAAAATTGACACAAAAAGCACCATAACTTTCTCCATGGGTCTCCTATGAACACAAAACAAAGTCCTATGGGTAGTACATAATATAGGTTAATTTTATATGATTAAATCTCAGATTTAGAAGCTATTTAAATGGAAAAAACTGAATTATACCTATTGGGAGATGGATTCCCAATGAAACCTCCAATTGAGATGAACTTGCTTCCAAATTGTAGATCCTTGCTCCTCTTTCTAGATCCTTGCTTCCTCCTTCTAGATCCTTGCTTCTCAACTTTCTAATGGTGAATTAGGAAGAATTTGGGATGAATTTGGTGGAGAATTGGAATGGGAATGGAAAGAATTTGGGAGTGGAGAATTCTAGATCTAGATTTGGAATGAGAATGAGAGGAGAGAGAAATTTCCCCCCTCTTTTAATAGGCCGGCCTTGCCCCTCTCCCAAGCAATTGTAAAATGTCCAATGTACCACTTGGGGCCTCTCATAAAGAAATAATTAAGGAAGGAAGCTTCTAGTTTAATCATTTAATTAATTTAATCCATCTCCTTAACTATGGGCTTTCTAAATTGGCCAAATCTAACTATTTAATTCATGTTGGTCCATGGATCCAAATTAAACTAGTTGGGTCCACTAAAATAAGTCCAAAATAATTAAATAACATCCAAAAACAATTAAATGATACAACAAAAATTATTTACCATGCACAATATTTATTTAAATAGGAAATTACCAAAATACCCTTTTTCCTAAAATGTGGTAGTGACAGACATGCTGTGTACACCCTGAAACAGAACGAACGACTTGTCTTGCTTGCTTGCTTATATTGCATATGAAACTCTGTTTCCAAAAGATGTTTTCAAAAGAAAGTAATATGACTCTGCTATGAACTGCATGAAATAAACATAGGTAAAACTAGAAAGATCACTAGTAATGTAATATTTTATAACATGATTACTTAGTATTGGTTTTGGTTAATTCTTGCTTCTGTTCAGTTGTTTTATCTCACAAGTACTTATAAAAGTACTGACCCACCAACAGTTTACTTACTTGTAGGTACTGGATCGTCCGATGGAGCGATAGGCGTGCCTCAATCCCCAAGACCCAGAATTCTGTGGTTTGATTGCCCCAAGTTGCTATCGTATAAAAGTAGAATAATGTATGGAATAATGTCTTTGCTAAGAGAACCCAGTCCTTCTATTTGCCCCAAATACTCAGTTGGCTAAATGCATTATATTACAACAATGTCCATTTCTGCTGCTTACTCGATTGATGCGATGATAGCCAAAACATAACTTAAACGATGAAGCCTTATGCGGGCGCAATCCCAGGCTCGCACGACATCATGTCCCGGTATCAAATGGCCATACGCTACCCCATCGAGAAGCGCCAAGGCATGGTGGTTCGCGTCCGATGCGCCGAGGCGCGGTAGTTCACGCCCGGCCCGACGGGGGAAGGGCGGTGGCCGGGCGGCCCTCGGGGCCAGGGCATGACAGAATGGTATCAGAGCGGATTCGATTTCTTGCCGAAATTCTGTTGCTATGACTCTGAGATTTGATCGATATGGTATTGCAATAGAGCATTCCATACAATAAGTCCATAGATATTCTCAAAGTGCAAATGTTTACTGGACTTGATTTGCTTAATTGTTTCAATTGAGTACGGTGAGGGATGGCACTATCGCTGCTCGGAATATCGAGAAGTTTATCCTTGAAGTTTTGAAGAAAAAACTTTTTGTTGGTGGATAAGTATATAATGCCCCGCTCTGCGTCGATATTATGTATCAGGTGAGTGGGCAGAACTTCGTTCTCTGATTCTTGCACGCCCTAATAAAATTTGAGTTTTTGCTTGCATGTTTTCATAAGAGAATGATAGAACCTGCCTTGCATGTTAATAAGAGAACTTACCTAGCTTGTCTTTGAAATGAATGTGTTTGCTTAACTAAACGACCCTGAAACGCTTGTCTAAAAGTTATGTGTTTGTATGAACATATTCCACTATCACCTATATTCCGAGAGAACCATATTGTGCCTGAATATGTTCAAGTGATAAGTCAGCCTACCCCGCAACAATGATGACTGTTCTGATGGTTCGTCTCATCTGTATCCTAGAGTTTATTTGATAGTGTTCCATGCATTCGCATCGGTCGGATAATGGCTATTGGTGGAGAGCTGAACTGCATGTGTCATTAGCCACCATAGGTTACAGTTGCCAATAACATCAGATAAATAAGTCATTGGTATGCTGGACTAACCGCTGCTGATCCTGAGATACTCGGGGACCGCACTGTATATAAGATAGTTCATTGTGTTGGTTTGGATAGAGAACCGCCCCTAAGATGTGCATTTATGTCTAGATGTGCATTAGACCCTTGAGTCATTGAGTATAGCTCACGAGACACGCTGCGCACACCCTGAAATAGAACGAACGGCTTGTCTTGCTTGCTTGCTTATATTGCATATGAAACTCTATTTCCAAAAGATGTTTTCAAAAGAAAGTAATATGACTCTGCTATGAACTGCATGAAATGAACATAGGTAAAACTAGAAAGATCACTAGTAATGTAATATTTTATAACATGATTACTTAGTGTTGGTTTTAGTGAATGCTTGCTTCTGTCAGTTGTTTTATCTCACCAGTACTTATAGAAGTGCTGACCCACCAACAGTTTACTTGCTTATAGGTACTGGATCGTCCGAGGGAGCGATAGGCGTGCCTCAATCCCCAAGACCCATAATTCTGTGTTTCAATTGTCCCGAGTTGCTATCGTATAAAAGGGGCATAATGTATGGAATGATGCCTTTGCTAAGAGAACCCAGTCCCTCAATTTGCCCCGAATACTCAGTTGGCTAAATGCATTGCATTACAACAATATCCCTTTCTGCTGCTTACTCGATTGATGCGATGATAGCCAAAACATAACTTAAACGATAAAGCCTTGTACGGGCGCAATCCCAGGCTTGCATGGCATCATGTCCCGGTATCAAACAGCCATACGCTACCCCGTCGGGAAGTGCCGAGGCGCGGTGGTTCGCGCCCGGTCTAGCGGGGGACGGGAGGTGGCCGGGCGGCCCTCGGGGCTGGGGCGTGACAAATACGTCCCAACAAACACTTGGTATCGCCTGACTAAATCCAGTGTTATGCCTAACCAACATTCCAAAAATCCTTCGTACTTGTAAACCCCCTCGATTTATTCTGTAGATAGTTAGAGTGGATTTGGAAAATTTTTGATAGCAGATGTCGAGGTTTAGAGTAGAGATAATTTATCTGGTTTTTAACTCAATTAATTAAAAACCCTTAGCGCGTCCCATCATTTTTTGATTTTTCGGAGCCCAATATCAGCCCATAAATTCCGTTCAATTATTGTACTACTAACTTGACCCGCCAAATTAGGCATTGGACTTTTTCGTCTTTTAACATTAATTTTTGTGTGCTCTAAATTAATTGCGCAACATTCCAAAATTATAACACATATTTAATTCTAGGTCGGACACCTGTGTCGTTACCCTCAATTTTGGGATACCAACTTAATCCGTTGAGCCGGACCAAGGGTCCAAGACTGACTCCAAGCCCCCACCATTTTTGGCCTTTGCGTCATTTCCGGATTTTGACCCCAAGTGCCCCAATTAAATTAAATTCGCGGGACACTTTATTTCTATCTAAATCGGGGATACCAACTTTGTAAATCCTATTTTAAATCCTAAATTAATCCCAATGCCTTTCTAATTGAACCCGTGCCTAACGCACAACCCCCTCTCACCATGGAAATTACTAAACATATTTTTCTCCATAATTTTTGTGTCATTTTATGTGTCCATACAATTTCCCGAATTTACGGGGTTAAGTTGCATTGCATCAATAAATCGACTAAAAAAAAATGGTATGTCAAAATTATTGACATAATTAAGTATAAAAAGTGACGAAAAAGAACGATCCATTTTGATTTGAGAAATATATGTCTTTCACATACAACGAACGATAAAAATAAGTAACTCTTTTTGAATGGCAGTTCCAAAAAAACGTACTTCTATATCAAAAAAACGTATTCGTAGAAATATTTGGAAGAAAAAAGGATATTTTGCTGCAGTAAAAGCTTTTTCTTTAGCTAAATCAATTTCCACAGGGAATTCAAAAAGTTTTTTTGTGCGACAAACAAGTAAAAAAAATTTGGAGTAATCTAAGATTTCACGACTCAAACAACTTCCCATTTTGGAAGATGGAAAATATCCATTAACAAATGTATTGAACTATATTGAATTCCTTATATAGTAGTTAGAATTAGTTGCTGTGGTACGTGGAATAATAATTTTTCTGTCTACTGTACTGGGTTCTAAATATTCTTTTTTTTTTCATTCTCGTTTTTATTATAGTCTATTTCATTTGTGATATGGTTTTTCCTATTACTGCGCTTTTCACATATTGAATTGTGTGGCACCGTCCTATTGGCTATGAACAAATGAGAGGGTCCCAAAATGGGGTCCCATTCACACCCATGCATTCACCCCACATGAAGAAAACCCTCCTCTCTTCATGATCAATCTCAACCATTCATTTTGAATGGGTTGATCACAACCCTCCATCTCCTTCACACACACCCCTATAAAGTACCTCCTCACCCCACCCTCAACACAAAAACCAAGC
Source organism: Iris macrosiphon (assembly GCA_036927795.1). Lineage (NCBI taxonomy): Eukaryota > Viridiplantae > Streptophyta > Magnoliopsida > Asparagales > Iridaceae > Iris > Iris macrosiphon. The sequence goes on along the minus strand of JAYESA010000132.1, from coordinate 80,807 downwards.
CGGCCCTAATCCCCATGCCTAGGAAACCTCATCCCTCTCTCTCCTCCCTCCTCTATATTAAAAACCGAGCCTCCATATTTCCATTCTTCTTCTTCTTCTTCCATTCTTCCTGCACTTCACCCCAACTCCGGCCCCCTCACCCTCCGGCCACCTGCTGCCCCGACAACGTCGACTCCACTGCTGCCACCCCTCCGGTCGAGCCTGCACACCTCTCCGGCGGCCATCCGCCATGCAGTCTCCCTTCCACGGCCATACTTTACCTCCAACTTTGCTACCCCGACTACTACCACCACCCCTCCGGCGGCCGAGACCTCCATCCGTGTCACTACCACATTTTAGGAAAAATGGTATTTTAGTAATTTCTTATTTAAATAAATATTGTGCATGGTAAATAATTTTTGTTGTATTATTTAATTGTTGTTGGATGTTATTTAATTATTTTGGACTTATTTTAGTAGACCCAACTATTTTAGTTTGGACCCATGGACCAACATGAATTAAATAGTTAGACTTGGCCCATTTAGAAAGCCCATAGTTAAGGAGATGGATTAAATTAATTAAGTGATTAGACTAGAAGTTTCCTTCCTTAATTATTTCTTCATGAGAGGCCCCAAGGGGTACATTGGACATTTTACAATTGCTTGGGGAAGGGGGCATGGCCGGCCTATATTAGAGGGGGGAAAATTTCTCTCTCCTCTCATTCTCATTCCAAATCTAGATCTAGAATTTCCCACTCCCAAATTCCTTTCATTCCCATTCCAATTCCCTACCAAATTCATCCCAAATTCTTCCCAATTCACCATTAGAAAGTTGAAAAGCAAGGATCTAGAAGGAGGAAGCAAGGATCTACAAAGAGGAGCAAGGATCTACAATTTGGAAGCAAGTTCATCTCAATTGGAGGTTTCATTGGGAATCCATCTCCCAATAGGTATAATTCAGTTTTTCCCATTAAAATAGCTTCTATATCTGAGATTTAATCATGTAAAATCAACATATATGTATGTACTACCCATAGAACTTTGTTTTGTGTTCATAGGAGACCCATGGAGAAAGTTATGGTGCTTTTTGTGTCAATTTTGTTGGAATTTCAAATTTACATTTTGTTGTGTGTGTCAATTGATCCTATAGATCAATTGGGCATGTGCTTATGTGTTTGGGGCTTGTGTCGTATCCATATTTGGGTACATGTGGTTCGTATCCCAACTATTTGGTGATACGTGTCATTTTGGGGGTTTTTTCTCCGACATGGGGCTTTGTACATGTCGTATTTTGACACAGACACATAGATCTACTTTTGACACTTTGATTTATTCATAAATATTATTTGTGACTTGTTTGTGTCCTTCGGGGTGCAATTGGTTGTGTGTTGGACTCGTGTCACATGCGTATCCTAGATCTAGTGGGATACGGTGTGATACTCTCCAATTTAGTGTGTTTATGTGTAGATCTAATTAATTATGCTTTAAATTCTTCATTTATAACTAGTAAATATATATAGATATTATATATTATTTTAGTGTATTTATTATGGTATTTATTGTAGTATAGATCTATAGATATTTCTATGTGTTCTAATGTGGTGTATAAATATATGTATGTAGCTTTCTTGCATGCAATTATATATGTACTTATGTTAATAACATAAATTATACATAAATGTTTTATAAAATATATTTATGTGTTTAAATGTGTAATTATATTATTTATAATTATTATATATTTAATTGTTAATTTAATGAATGTATTTTTATGTGTGCTTCTAGCCATGTAAAATACGTACATATGTGCATGTGTTTGGTATTTTAATTTTGTAAGTTTATATGTATGTATATATAAGTATATAGTTATTAAATTTTTTATATATATATATGCATTTTGATTTATATATGTATATATATAGGTATTTTTGTGAGGTATAATACTAATAATAATATATTATTTTATTTGTATAAATATTGGTTTGTATATACATTATTTAGAGTGTATAATATTGTATTATTAGTATGCTTTGTGTGGGTATCAATTGGGATCTAATTTTAATTCCTAAATTGTTGTATTTTATTTCTATATTATTTATATAGATTTTTTGTGAGGTTGACCTTGGTTTGACCATGTTTGACTTTAGTTGACTTTAGAGTTGACCATAGTTGACTTTTAACTTAGAATTGATTTATTGACCTAGAAGTTGACTGGTTTGACTTGTTCTCTTTCCGGGACCTTGTATTAATGTGGTATTCCATATCTAGGTCTTCGAGGCACCGAGTCAGACATCTGTGAGACTGTTCTTTGGACTTCAGGCGAGTACATTCTCTGATAGTTTCTCATTTATGATATCCTCTATGTTCGTTGTATCTAGTGTAGATTTACATGTTTCTCTCGACACTATGGTTACACGGATTGGTATATCCGGATCTCGTCATGAGATGTTATTCCTTGGTATATGGTGTATATGGTGCAAGTATTGTTTCATTGGTTATCTTGTACATGTACAGACACCGATTTTCGGGAGGAGTCGCTCTCTTCTTGGGGAATCTAGTGCCATAGCATACCGTGGTTGGATCTATTATACCAGTTGGGGGTGGGGAGTATTAGTATAGATATGTGATCAAATCCCTATTGAATAAAGTATTGGTAAGCGAATAGTGTTGATCATGCACCGCACGTATGATTAGCCAGGCCGCATTGTATCTTGCCCAAGCCGATCACATGTTAAGCTAGTACTCACACACTTAGTCATTAGTATTATTGTTTTATTGGCATATTGTTTATTATTGTATTTCTTTCCAGTATTTCCTTATTGTCTATATATCTCTTATATCTATTTTGTGCATTTTGTTTATCCACAGCTATTTACTGTTACATAGTTTTTATCATGGATTAGAACTGCTGTTAGAGATGTACTCTGCTCCTTTCCTGACTGGATATATTTTTCCAGATGACACTGAGGAGTACCCTACCTATTATGGACCCCAGGATGTTGTGGGTTTAGATTCCGAGACCCTGGCTCAAAAGGAACTTATCCCAACTGAGACAGTTGACCCTGGAGTGTAGCTTTGTAGTATGATAGTATTCTTTTGTACTGGATTTATCTCCAGCTTATTTTTGTTACTCTTCAGACTCATTGATGTATTATTTTAAAATCATGAGTTGTATGATGACTATTCTATTCTTTATCTGATTCGTGCTCATTCTATCTTAGTTCTGTGATTGAGTATTCTATCATGATTGGTGGTTCATTACTTTAGATAGACTTTCTAGACAGCGTTCTACCGCCGATTCTGCGGCGTAGGCTGGGCGTTGTTTCCGACTAGTATCCTTACATCGGGTACGGGTCGTGACAATCCGCCATTTACTACCACCACCTTCCCCTCGAGCTCCTTCGCCGAGAGCTTCCCGACCTCACTCTACCTCCGGCCAGGCACTCTTCGACGGGCCAGGCATCTCCGTTCCGACCGAGCTGCTGTCGAACGAATCACTCCGGCGGCTGAACCACACCCATTCATGACGACAGCCACCGCCTCACGGCGAGCCAGCACCACCCCTCGGTGAGCCGGTGCCACGAGCTTCTCCCTCCCTGCAGCTTCCACTGCCCCCACGAGCCGCACCACCACTCTCCGGCGTCCCGGCCCACCCCCACGGCCAGTTCCTCCTTCCCCACACACTCCCGTTCAACCACCACTGGCACAGCCACTCCACCACCATCACCTTATCATCACGACCACCGCTTTCGGCCACCCTCCACCAATGACACCACGACTTCACCCACCAGCACCCTTCTCCGTTCCATCCGACCTCCCAGCGGCTTCCAGCTGCTCTTTCCGGCCAGCATCAACAACCTCGTCGAGGTATACGACTCCCTCCCCCTCTCTATGTTATTGATATATATAGTTTGTTAGGATTTAATATTTATATAATGTTGGTGTATATGTAGATGTAGTGTAGTTCATGTATCTTGTGTTTAATGAGGTTTGATTAGGGTGATGTACTTAGTTAGGGTTAGGGTAAATACAAATTGTGGGAATACATGTTATAACAAGTATAAATGGTATGTGAGTTTACTATAGAAATGATGTTATAGAATATATACTTCGAGGCTTGAGAATTATAGGTATATTGCAAGTAGGGTTGCAGATATGCTAGGGATGACATCTAATTAGTTTATGTATATTGATTATTGCGAGGAGAAAATTTAAAGTGTTGTGAAATGATGCTGTGATTTATCATCGAGGAGCGGTTTTTACCGTGAGATGGTGTGCGATATCAGACCATTAGTCTGTGATTGAGGACTGATAATATTAACGAATTTAAATTGAGGAGGGATTTTATTGTGAATGATATGGGCATATATATATATTAAAGGGTATAAATAATTAATAATTTATTAGAGGATGATGTTTAAAATATGCGGGATAATGTCCGTGAAGACCCGAGGCGAACTGAGGAATTGATCTTGGTTTGAACCACCGAACATCGTGATGAATATAGTAAGATTAAGGTTTGATTTGATGATATTGTGCAGGGGATTAGTTTGAGTAGATGTAACATACTCCGAGTCAACCTTGGCCAACCTCTAGCGTCGTGTCCCTGTGAGTTGTAGCAGAGTTTGAGCATATGATTAGACGTGTGTCATATCCCATTTCAGTCTCGTGATAGTTATTGATTGAGTTGTATCTCATCTCTAGGTACTACGGGACCTGAGGACTTGGACGTGGTACCGGATCCCCGTCATCAACAGCCGTATGCAGGCAAGTGTACCTTGCCACTCTGTATTTCAGTTACAGATATTTATTATTTCGTTATGTACTTTGTGCACATTTTTATGTTGACGTTCGATACTCCGTGTCCGGTTCACAATCGGGTGTTGACATTCGACGTAACGTCTTAGAATAATTGCTAGATGCTTCACAGCACCTCGATGCACGTACCTGAGTACATCGATACCCCAGGACACACTCATACACTGTGATCGTGCCAGATTCCTGTATCCTGATACTGACATCATGACCAGAGACTGGGATGACCTTAGGGTCGCGTCTGTTGAGTTAATTCTTTGTGTCGAGACTGTAGTTAGAGGTTCAGGTTCAACGCACAATCGTTGACCGCTTGGGAAGGGAAAGACAGTTACTAGACGTTTGGGCTACTCTGCACGCGCTTATATATATGTAGTATTTTGTAGTGATACCTGTATCTAGTGTAGCTGTTTCACCCGTGTGACTCTTTGCCCGGAACTGCGGTACGTACCGTGTATTTCCGTGTCCGGAGCTACGATTTTATATTAGAAAGCCCACGCGTCGAACATTGTCTTTAAACTGTGTCACACTAGTTGGTTATGGTAGAGTACCCTGTCGTGCACTTGTACTTTCTATTTACTTGGCATGCTATATTTCTGTACCTTGTTACGTCCCTCTGAGGACCTGGTTCCCTGCCAGTTTTGCAGCATAGACGATTACGGAGCACTTGGAGATACTGATGGAGTGGCATATCTTGCGAGCATGGTACCAGGTACTCACATTATATCTACCGGCATTATGGTTATTTTACATTGATTATTCATCTGCTGTTGTAGCCTAGTTTTGTAGACTCATACTTCTTCTTGAGTCTATTCGAGTTAGTGTGTTATTGGATGGCCGACCTTAGCACATATAGCTCTTTCTTGTATACTGATGTACATTGAAGATTGAGACATAGAGGTTTATATTTATAGAATATCTAGATAGTGCCCTTTATATTACAGCTTATACGTATTCGAGTCAGACCAGAGTCTATTCGAATACGTAGCTGGCGTGTCACGTATTCCTGGTCCTACGTATTTTGGGACAAGGGATGTGACATGTTTTTGTGGTGGCCCATACAGGTCCGATTTAAATCGTTTTGGTCACCTGACTGTGCCAAGCGAGCCTGCAAATTAGGAATAGATGTTATGATTGATTGAATAGGATCTCAATCCATAATCGATTTTAAAACTCTTTGTATGTGATTACCGCCCTTGGACTTCTACTTTGCATTCGTTCAATCTTCGTTAATATCGCTATCCTTGTTTCTCGTCCCCTATTGTTCGGGGAGACGAATGCTTGTGACTGATGACTTCCCTCCAAAAGAAGATCGAAGACCAGATGACAGAAGACAAAATTCGTATACCTTTCTCGAAAAAAATTGTTACCTTATCAGGATAGATTGATGGGTTCTTTGGATTCTAGAACTAGTGTGGAAGGTTGGAAAGAGAGTTGGACCTAGTAGTACCCTACCCATACTTGGGGTAGCAGTGATCTTGGAAGTGCTGAGAGCTGGAAGGATTATTGATCATGACCTAGAATAATTTATGAAAATGCATAGACTGATGTTGGAAACTAGTAGTTGTATATGATAGCAATGCTAGGAACGATGATTATGAGCTAGAGGAGATGAAAATTTTAGGATCTCACTTGGGAGATAATAATCAGATTCCAAGAAATTCTAGTATGTGCTTGATTGATACCATTATTGTACTATGCGACTTGGAGAGATAAATAACGAAAAGAAGAAACTCGAGGAATAAAAATCTTAGGAAAAATTTGAGGAGAAGAGAAATTATACTTTAGGCAGGGGAGAAAATTTTCTTTTAAAGGATTAGTGTGGTAAACAGAACAGGAGGATTTATTTTGAGGTTTAGTCTGGAAGATGACACCGTTCTAGCATGAGTTGATTGAGCCAATACCACGCGACACTAGATTGTCGACGTAGTTGCATTTATATTTTTAGGCCACCAGGTTACCCTGAGTTGAGTTCAGAAAGCCCAGGAGTATGGTGCCCATCTACCTTAGGGGTATACAATGCAGGAGGTGAACCAGTGTACCACCATGTTATATCAGAGTTGAGGATGTTTTTATAGAGGATCTTCTAGGCCTGCCACCTGACAGAGAGATAGAGTTTTCTATAGAGATTGACTCCAAGAGCCGAGCCGATTATTTTTCTGTCTTCAGACTAGCTCCGATATAGTTGGTTGAGTTGAAGATCCATCGTAGAGGATCTCTTAGACAAGGGTTTCAGTCGGGCTAGTGTTTTTCCATGAGAAGCAACTATCTTATTGTACCAAAGAAGGATGGGACGGTATGTTGCATAACGATTACAGGGCATTAAATGCCGTAGCGATAAAAAGCAAGTACCCTTGACGCGCATCGAAGATTAATTTGAATCAGCTAAGTGGCGCATATGTATTTTGAAGATCGATCTCAGATCCAGTTATCATCAGATCAAGGTACGGAGAGAGGACATCCCGAAGACGGCCTTTCGGACGAAGTATGGCCACTATGAGTTTTTAGTCGTGCCGTTGGTTTAACCAACACGCCAGCAGTAAGTATGAGCCTAATGAACAGTATTTTCCACCAGTACTTAGATAAGTTCGTGGTGATAATTATCGATGGCATATTGGTATGTTCCAAGAGTCAGGAGGAGCATGAGAGACATCTCAGGATCGTATTGGAGATATTGAGACAGAAAGGCAGTACGCCAAGCTCCGCAAATATGAGATATGTTCAGATGGAATAGATAGTCTACGCATCAGGACAGCGGAGAGTTCATGAGAAGGACTATCCGATGCATAGTCTAGAGCTAGCTGCAGTGATATTGAACTAAAGCTATGGCGACACTACCCTTATAGAGAGCGTGTTGAGATTTATACAGAACACAAAGGTCTGAAGCACGTCTACACGCAGAAGAAGCTTAACATGAGACAGACATTGGCTGAGTTGATGACAGCTTATGAAATTGAGTTGCAGTACCACCCTGGCCAGGCGAATGTCGTAGCAGATGTCTTAAGCAAGAAGCCCATGGCATACTTCTTGATGACACATCGACAGTTGCTAGAGGATCTCCAGGAGCTTGGGAAAGAGATTGTATTGCCAGGCATGGATGGACAGATAGCCAGTCTTGAGGTTCAGTCTACTTTGATTGAGAGGATCAAGACGGCATTGCCTACAGATACAAGATTTTGACGTCTGCGAGAGAGAACAGAAGCCGTCATGCAGACGGGACTCAGAATTCATGAAGACGGAACATTGAGGTGCTGAGATCGCCTATATGTTCCGAGTGGCGAGATACGCCAAGAGTTGATGACCGAGACTCATAGCTCGATTTATTCCATTTATCCCGGGGGTACAAAGATGTACCGAGACTGAGGCAGCATTTCTGGTGGCATGGGATGAAGAGAAAAATTGCAAGATTCGTGGCGAAGTGTTTAGTTTGTCAGCAAGTCAAGGCGAAACATCAGAGGACTGCAGGATTATTGCAGCCGCTTCCCATCCCCGAGTGGAAGTGGGAACACATTACCATGGACTTCGTCACGGGATTCTCGCGAAGTCCTAGCAGAAAGGATGCAGTTTGGGTTATCGTAGACAGACTCACGAAGTCTGCACATTTCTTGCCCTTCAGAGTTGGGCAATCCACAGAGATACTAGCTGACATATATATGAGGCAGATAGTACGATTGCATGGAGTGCCTGTCAGCATCGTATCGAATCGTGATTCTGGATTCACGTCACATTTTTGGCAGAGTATGCAGGAGAGCCTAGGAACTCGTCTCAAGTTCAGCACTGCATATCACCTACAGACTGATGGTCAGTCAGAGCGCACGATACAGATATTAAAGGATATGTTGAGAGCGTGCATGATTGATTTTGGAGGATATCACCTACTTGTGTTACCATCACATTCGGAGGCAGAGGCAAGCTGAGTCCGAGGTACATAGGACCTTTTGACAAATTAGAACGAGTTGGCGAAGTGGCTTACCGTCTTGCATTACCTCCATTATTAGAGGGAGTACATGACGTATTTCACGTATCGCAGCTGAGGAGATAAGACGCAGACCCTAGCCACGTGCTTGATCATTCGGAGGTTACAGTCGGGCCCAGTCTGTCTTACGTAGAGCAGCCAGTTGAGATCCTCGACCACAACGAGAAGACTTTGAGAGGGCAGACGATTCGACTGGTCAGAGTGGCATGGAAGCACCATTCACCAGGCGAGTCTACTTGGGAGGGCGAGGATTCTATTCGGCAGAGGTTCCCGTACTTATTTGAGGAACAAGGTACGATTTTACGTACGACATTTGATTACTAGACTGTTTTAAAATTCTGTTAGATATTATCGTGCTTTACTTTTAATTTTGGGGACGAAAATTTTTTAAGTTGGGAAGAATGTAAACCCCCTCGATTTATTCTGTAGATAGTTAGAGTGGATTTGGAAAATTTTTGATAGTAGATGTCGAGGTTTAGAGTAGAGATAATTTATCTGGTTTTTAACTCAATTAATTAAAAACCCTTGGTGCGCCCCATCATTTTCTGATTTTTCGGAGCCCAATACCAGCCCATAAATTCCGTTCAATTATTGTACTTCTGACCTGACCCGCCAAATTAGGCATTGGACTTTTTCGTCTTTTAACATTAATTTTTGTGTGCTCTAAATTAATTGCGCAACATTCCGAAATTGTAACACATATTTAATTCCGTATCGGACACCTGTGTCGTTACCCTCAATTTTGGGATACCAACTTAACCCGTTGAGCCGGACCAACTAAAGGGTCCAAGACTGACTCCAAGCCCCCACCATTTTTGGCCTTTGCATCATTTTCGGATTTTGACCCCAAGTGCCCCAATTAAATTAAATTCGCGGGACACTTTATTTCTATCTAAATCGTGGATACCAACTTTGTAAATCCTATTTTAAATCCTAAATTAATCCCAATGCCTTTCTAATTGAACCCGTGCCTGTCACGACCCGCACCCGGAAAATTCGGGCACGAGTACGTGGGTACGTCCAGCCTACGCCGCAGAGTCGGCGGTAGTACGCTGTCTAGGTCGTATCCACAGTTGAACATCTAGCTCATTCACAATTAATGAAATAGGCAAAGATAATAACAGAAAAAGAATGCTGAGATTTCAATGAAATAAATGTGACAACCGCTCAAATGTTTAATACAGAATCTAGAATAAAATCGGGGACAAACCCGATTACTAAGATAAAAGAGCAAATAAAAGTAGCTACTGCCAACTACTCTGCAGAAGTAGTCTCCTGGGTGGGAACTGGCTCCTTATAAATGCCATCTGTTCCCTCATAGGGGCCATAATAGGTGGGGGCATAGTCCTCATCATCGCCTAAATCAACGGATCCAGTCAGGAAAGGAGCAAAGTACACAATGCACAACAAGATTTAAACTAAATATTTATGACAAGAAAGAAAAGAACTGACTAAGTATCATGTTGAGAACATGCAAAAGAAGCAATAATAACTAAGAGTTAAAAAGCTATAAACAGGGATATGAGTAAAACCGGAATAAATGAGACAAGTAAATGAAACTGCAACAAGACAACAGGAACTGCAACAAGACAAGAAACTATGTGTGTGAACTTGTGTATTTAGAATATCTAGTTGGCATGTAGGGGTTTATAAGGTTAAACCGGCCGTCATAGACGGCTATTAAACAGGAATAATCGAGATCCGGCTGATGGACAGTCTTGTACCAACAGCGACAAGGGGCAGGGTAAACTACATGCCTTTTAGTATTCTCCCACCCGACACGAAAAGCAAGACATAAAATCCAATATTCAAGACATGAAATCCAGATTCTAACACTACGTGTAAACATCCAATGGTACTAGTAGAGCATGGAATTAATTGTCACAATATAAAGAATAAACTTGAAGTGCAGGTACTTGCCTGATGTTTGGATCCAATTATAGTTTGGTGTCTCGGGGAAATTTCCAGAAATGAGTCCGGATGCTGAAATAAATATTACCATCATGCTCAGAAGATATCAAATAGCTAGAAACGCCTGTCCTTGGGTCCAATTTGGAGACAAGGACAAAAACGGCAGTTTCGGGTCAAAACGGGGTCCGCCGATGGGCCCGCTTTGCACCGAAAAACGTGTCAGGGTCAAAGGTCTCCAAATTCACCAAACTTAGTGTCAACAGGTCAGGAACGATGATACGAACCCAACGGAACTTCCAGAATTGGATTCCGATGAGCCGATCGCAAAATCGCCCGTCGAGCGGGGCCTGTGGGGCCCACGACACGCGATTTCGTCAACGTTCTCAGAATCGAACCAAACTTGACCCACAGGGCCAGTGTATCGCTACGAGTCCGATGGCGCAAGTTTCGTCTCGATCCGACGTGTGTGCACGAAGTTAGGGTGAATTACAGAAAAGACGGATACGGGGCGATGTCCGCGGATACGCGTTGATTCCGGTGTGCATGCACACCCGAAACAGCTTCCACGAAATCTCACACGTCCGTATCGACGATGCGCACGTATCTGTGAAGACTGCATGCGACCAAGTCATCCCGTTTGGCGGGGCGCACTCAGTTCCGGGGTGAAACAGGGTCTGGTTTTTCCTGTTTTTGGATCGCGGTGTGCGATCACCACAGGACGCGATGCCCCGAACAGTTTGTCCGGACACCGAGAGGGTCATACAGGCTTCACAATGCAATTTACGGAATTGAAAACGGGGCAGCGAGGAGAAAGTTACACGTACCTGAACGGGGCTCAAGAAATAGGAATTTCTCGTGTCCGTATCGTGTCCGACACGCCGACACAGGAAATTAGGGTTAGGGTTTCCGAGCTCAGGTGACTAGCCGGCCGGAGGAGGGCCGAAACGGGGCGGTGCTCGTCGGAGGCGGCCGGGGGGGGCCGAGGCGAGGCTGGGCGGAGGCACGGCGGAGCGGGGAGGCGCCGGGGAAGGCCGGGCTAGCTGCTGTTAGTGGAGAAGCGGCCGGAGGAGAAAGGACAGGGCGGCCGGGGGCTAGGCGGAGCGGGGCTGGGCACGGCGAGGCGGGGCGAGGGTCAGGCGGCGCTGGCAGCGGCTGGGGAAGGCGGTGGCGATCGTGGGATGTTGGCCGGAGGGGGATTCGAGAGGGTTTTATAGGCGGAGAGGCGTGGCTGGTCAGCCGGGAAGGGCGGAGGGAGAGGGGAACCTGGGGCGAGGGCCGGGAGAGGCGGAGGGGACGACGTGGGGGCGTGCTGGCCGGCGGAGCGGGGTATCCGGCGGAAGAATCGGGCGCCGAAGGCGGTCACGCGGGGGGCTGGGCTGACCGGGTCAGCGGGTCGGGCGGCTCGCGGATCCGACCCGACCCGTTAGCCCGATGGGCTGGGCCGCGGGTTCGGGGCTGGGCCCAGTGGGCCGGGCTGGGTTGAGAAATGGGTCGGGTTAAATAATTAAAATAACTAAATGAATAAATAAATAAATAACTTAATTAATTAATTAAATATAATGGTTTTTAGGTGTTTAAAAATATGTCCGGGGTCCAATAAATTCCAGAAAAATTACCCTAAGTCTAGTTTTCCATTTTACACCCAAAAATATTATTTCCTTAATATTTTAATATTTTTTATTAACAATTAAAAATTATTTAATAATTGAAAACTCTGATTTTAATTACAGAAAATTCCCAGAAAATTCCAGAAAATTGTGAAAAATCCAATTTTAATAATTTTGAAAATTCAGGGGGTTTACAATCTACCCAACTTATAAAAATTTCATCCTCGAAATTTAAAATTAAGCCATAATCTGTTAATCATTCATGTACATAAGGCAAGTTAATCGCAATCTCCTTGCGATAATTAAAATCCTAATCATATTCACTGCAAACACTTCAAGGTTAAGATGACTATTGTTCTAATCAAAATTCAACCTATGGTTATCACTTCTTACTTCCTTAAATTTCCCACAGGCAGATTTTAGAGTAAGTCCTTATGACATCTTCAAGGATTGCACATGCTTATGACCTTGCCTTACTATTCTAACTATCATAATTCCTCTAGAAGTGATTCGAGTCCAACAGTATTCCCATTTGTATGCTCCAAACTTTTAAATTCCATTCACATCCTCAATATTCTAACTAGGTAGTCCAACCTTCAAATTTTAATTCTTAGATCAAATCACCAAATTGAAAAATAATTTAAGTGTAGTCCATCAATGTTCAAGTCTGAAATTCTATAATTCTACCCTCTAAATCGATGATTTTACCTTCATGATTCAAAATCATAAACCTAAGATATAACTATTGGGTCCTCGATATCAATTCACTAATCATCTTAGTCACTCCTTTAAATTTTCTAATTTAGAAAGGCTTGCTTCTTCTAACCTTACTCGGTCACAATCCAAAGGATATTCCTCTCGAGTTGACAATTGCATTGCTACCCAACTTAGAGTTTACCCATTCATCGCAAAAGACTATATACCTTAAGAAAATATTCCTTAATATGCTTACCTACGTCATTCAATCCTCGAACTTCAACGCCGATCATGTCACATATGATATGTCCTCAATTACGAAAGTTTAATCCTCAAGTATGTGATCGACCTATGTGGCATATCTAGTACTATCTATGTACTAACTTATACCAGGCACGAGGTTTCGTCTTTCCGAGATAAGGGAAGACGAAGATCAATAATAAAGAGTTCAAGGGTGGGGTGATAGAAAAGAAATATCGGGGTCAAGGCGTTTTAAAGTAGTCAGGTGGGAATTGTCAAGCGATTGTGGATTGAATCCTATCTTGGAAATTCCTATTCACATACTCGTATTAATACAGTTATGTAATCGATACGATATATTCAGAATGTCTAGGGCAAGTATACTAGTCAACTATATCTCAATCCACGTAAAATATTAATTCGAAGGGCGAATCAAGCGCACTATGGTTGATCAGACCGTAATACACTGATTCTGAAATGTATCATTGTGGGCCTCCCCAATAATACACTTATCATAAACAAGCTCGATAAAGAGTAAGCCTGCAAAACTAGGCTATAGACTAGCAGCGTAAATCAAGTACGGCAAAATTAAGTGCGCTAGATGATGATGAAAGGAGGTACAAATCATTAAAGTTCACAAAATAAGCAAAATAACAGAAGACTCTACAATCTCTACAGTTATTAAATATAAAACCTACCAGGTTATTAGCAAGTTTAAAGTTACTAGGTTGGGGCTGAGGTCACGAACCAATAGGCAAGAGCTAAACAATACTAGGAACGGTAACTATAAATCACTTACGCGCATTGGCTATTCCACGAGTCTGCGCGTTCTACGGTCATCGCGTAAGCTTGTCCGTGTTCTTGAGGTGGTGCTCCCTGCTGCGCTGCTGGGGCCTGGCCTGAACTGGAACTTTTTGTGCAGCTGTGCGTCCTTGAGCAGCAGGACAGTCCTTCACTTGATGTGCTGCTGATCCACAATATAGACAGGCACCTAGCCTCTTTCTACAATTCCGCCAAATGTGACCTTGTTTTCTACAAAAGCCACAAGTGGGAGCTTGCTGGTTCTGTCTTTGAGTTGGATTCATCTGTGGTCGCTTTGCAGCTCTTTCCTGTTGTGCTTGGTCTGGTGCTAACGTATACGGCCGCTTCTGGCTGGACTCGATCCTTGTGGTGCACTCCACAGGTCGTGCTGCAGTAAGAACGTCTTCGTCGAAGGTAATTGCATTTGAACTGCTTGGCTTCCGTGACTCCGAGCTAATTCTGTCGATGAAGTTCTCCGCTTGGTTTTGCTGAGCTTCTTGTTGAACCTTCTGATAGGCTTGCATCATCACGTAGAACATTCGGAACATTTGTTGTTCGTCCATAGGCTGTCCTAGTGAAAAGGAAGGTATCGGTGGAGTAGACTGCGTCGAGGGTGGAACATCATCTTGATAGATTCTCGAGACAGGCTGACTTGCTTGACTGCACGGTGATGATTTGCCTTCACTAACTGGTGTCACATCGTCTTCGTGGGTACCCATAACGCCTTGTGGTTTTTTTGCATGAGCCTCGTTGCTGGCTGGGGGGTCCATTTTCCTGCATCCAAAATAAACAATAAGAGGCGCACAGGAATCAAGGCAGGATGTAAGTCAATAAAATGATTCGAAGGCAATATAAATATCAAGAATGATTCAATCAGGTGGATGAGCTTTTCCTAAAATCCTCAATCTTATTGCAGGCCTGTTCGGTCCCTAAGTTGAAACCAAACAATTTAGTCGTTGACCCTGCATGGGCCACCACAAAAACGTGTCACGACCCGCACCCGGAAAATTCGGGCACGAGTACGTGGGTACGTCCAGCCTACGCCGCAGAGTCGGCGGTAGTACGCTGTCTAGGTCGTATCCACAGTTGAACATCTAGCTCATTCACAATTAATGAAATAGGCAAAGATAATAACAGAAAAAGAATGCTGAGATTTCAATGAAATAAATGTGACAACCGCTCAAATGTTTAATACAGAATCTAGAATAAAATCGGGGACAAACCCGATTACTAAGATAAAAGAGCAAATAAAAGTAGCTACTGCCAACTACTCTGCAGAAGTAGTCTCCTGGGTGGGAACTGGCTCCTTATAAATGTCATCTGTTCCCTCATAGGGGCCATAATAGGTGGGGGCATAGTCCTCATCATCGCCTAAATCAACGGATCCAGTCAGGAAAGGAGCAAAGTACACAATGCACAACAAGATTTAAACTAAATATTTATGACAAGAAAGAAAAGAACTGACTAAGTATCATGTTGAGAACATGCAAAAGAAGCAACAATAACTAAGAGTTAAAAAGCTATAAACAGGGATATGAGTAAAATCGGAATAAATGAGACAAGTAAATGAAACTGCAACAAGACAACAGGAACTGCAACAAGACAAGAAACTATGTGTGTGAACTTGTGTATTTAGAATACCTAGTTGGCATGTAGGGGTTTATAAGGTTAAACCGGCCGTCATAGACGGCTATTAAATAGGAATAATCGAGATCCGGCTGATGGACAGTCTTGTACCAACAGCGGCAAGGGGCAGGGTAAACTACATGCCTTTTAGTATTCTCCCACCCGACACGAAAAGCAAGACATGAAATCCAATATTCAAGACATGAAATCCAGATTCTAACACTACGTGTAAACATCCAATGGTACTAGTAGAGCATGGAATTAATTGTCACAATATAAAGAATAAACTTGAAGTGCAGGTACTTGCCTGATGTTTGGATCCAATTATAGTTTGGTGTCTCGGGGAAATTTCCAGAAATGAGTCCGGATGCTGAAATAAACATTACCATCATGCTCAGAAGATATCAAATAGCTAGAAATGCCTGTCCTTGGGTCCAATTTGGAGACAAGGACAAAAACGACAGTTTCGGGTCAAAAAGGGGTCCGCCGGTGGGCCCGCTTTGCACCGAAAAACGTGTCAGGGTCAAAGGTCTCCAAATTCACCAAACTTAGTGTCAACAGGTCAGGAACGATGATACGAACCCAACGGAACTTCCAGAATTGGATTCCGATGAGCCGATCGCAAAATCGCCCGTCGAGCGAGGCCTGTGGGGCCCACGACACGCGATTTCGTCAACGTTCTCAGAATCGAACCAAACTTGACCCACAAGACCAACGTATCGCTACGAGTCCGATGGCGCAAGTTTCGTCTCGATCCGACGTGTGTGCACGAAGTTAGGGTGAATTACAGAAAAGGCAGATACGGGCAGATGTACGCGGATACGCGTTGATTCCGGTGTGCACGCACACCCAAATCAGCTTCCACAAAATCTCACACGTCCGTATCGACGATGCGCACGTATCTGTGAAGACCGCACGCGACCAAGTCGTCCCATTTGGCGGGGCACACTCAGTTCCGGGGTGAAACAGGGTCTGGTTTTTTCTGTTTTTGGATCGCGGTGTGCGATCACCACAGGACGCGATGCTCCGAACAGTTTGTCCGGACACCGAGAGGGTCATACAGGCTTCACAACGCAATTTACGGAATTGAAAACGGGGCAGCGAGGAGAAAGTTACACGTACCTGAACGGGGCTCGAGAAATAGGGATTTCTCGTGTCCGTGTCGTGTCCGACACGCCGACACAGGAAATTAGGGTTAGGGTTAGGGTTTCCGAGCTCAGGTGACTAGCCGGCCGGAGGAGGGCCGAGACGGGGCGGTGCTCGCCGGAGGCGGCCGGGGGGGGCCGAGGCGAGGCTGGGCGGAGGCACGGCGGAGCGGGGAGGCGCCGGGGAAGGTCGGGCTAGCTGCTGTTCGTGGAGAAGCGGCCGGAGGAGAAAGGACAGGGCGGCCGGGGGCTAGGCAGAGCGGGGCTGGGCACGGCGAGGTGGGGCGAGGGTCAGGCGGCGCTGGCAGCGGCTGGGGAAGGCGGTGGCGGTCGTGGAATGTTGGCCGGAGGGGGATTCGAGAGGGTTTTATAGGCGGAGAGGTGTGGCTGGTCAGCCGGGAAGGGCGGAGGGAGAGGGGAACGTGGTGCGAGGGCCGGGAGAGGCGGAGGGGATGACGTGGGGGCGTGCTGGCCGGCGGAGCGGGGTGTCCGGCGGAAGAATCGGGCGCCTGAGGCGGTCACGCGGGGGGCTGGGCTGACCGGGTCAGCGGGTCGGGCGGCTCGCGGATCCGACCAGACCCGTTAGCCCGATGGGCTGGGCCGCAGGTTCGGGGCTGGGCCCAGTGGGCCGGGCTGGGTTGAGAAATGGGTCGGGTTAAATAATTAAAATAACTAAATGAATAAATAAATAAATAACTTAATTAATTAATTAAATATAATAGTTTTTAGGTGTTTAAAAATATGTCCGGGGTCCAATAAATTCCAGAAAAATTACCCTAAGTCTAGTTTTCCATTTTACACCCAAAAATATTATTTCCATAATATTTTAATATTGTTTATTAACAATTAAAAAATTATTTAATAATTGAAAACCTTGATTTTAATTACAGAAAATTCCCAGAAAATTCCAGAAAATTGCAAAAAATCCAATTTTAATAATTTTGAAAATTCAGGGGGTTTACATTGCCTAACGCACAACCCCCTCTCACCATAGAAATTACTAAACATATTTTTCTCCACAATTTTTGTGTCATTTTATGTGTCTATGCAATTTTCTGAATTTACGGGGTTAAGTTGCAATTATTGAATTGTGTGGCACCATCCTATTGGCCATGAACAAATGAGAGGGTCCCAAAATGGGGTCCCATTCACACCTATGCATTCACCCCTCATGAAGAAAACTCTCCTCTCTTCATGATCAATCTCAACCATTCATTTTGAATGGGTTGATCACAACCCTCCATCTCCTTCACACACACCCCTATAAAGTACCTCCTCAACCCACCCTCAACACAAAAACCAAGCCGGCCCTAATCCCCATGCCTAAGAAACCTCATCCCTCTCTCTCCTCCCTCCTCTACATTAAAAACCGAGCCTCCATATTTCCATTCTTCTTCTTCTTCTTCCATTCTTCCTGCACTTCACCCCAACTCCGGCCCCCTCACCCTCCGGCCACCTGCTGCCCCGACAACGTCGACTCCACTGCTGCCACCCCTCCGGTCGAGCCTACACACCTCTCCGGCGGCCATCCGCCGTGTAGTCTCCCTTCCACGGCCATACTTCACCTCCAACTTTGCTACCCCGACTACTACCACCACCCCTCCGGCGGCCGAGTCCTCCATCCGCCATTTACTACAACCACCTTCCCCTTGAGCTCCTTCGCCAAGAGATTCCCGACCTCACTCCACCTCCGGCCAGGCACTCTCCGGCGGGCCAGGCATCTCCGTTCCGATCGAGCTGCTGTCGAACGAATCACTCCGGCGGCTGAACCACACCCATTCATGACGACAGCTACCGCCTCACGGCGAGCCAGCACCACCCCTCGGTGAGCCGTTGCCACGAGCTTCTCCCTCCCTGCGGCTTCCACTGCCCCCACGAGCCGCACTACCACTCGGTCCACCCCCACGGCCAGTTCCTCCTTCCCCACACACTCCCGTTCAACCACCACCGGCACAACCACTCCACCACCATCACCTTATCATCACGACCACCGCTTCCGGCCACCCTCCACCAACGACACCATGACTTCACCCACCAGCACCCTTCTCCGTTCCATCCTACCTCCCAGCGGCTTCCAGCTGCTCTTTCCGGCCAGCATCAACAACCTCGTCGAGGTATACGACTCCCTCCCCCTCTCTATGTTCTTGATATATATAGTTTGTTAGGATTTAATGTTTATATAATGTTGGTGTATATGTAGATGTAGTGTAGTTCATGTATCTTGTGTTTAATGAGGTTTGATTAGGGTGATGTACTTAGTTAGGGTTAGGGTAAATACAAATTGTGGGAATACATGTTATAACAAGTGTAAATGGTATGTGAGTTTACTATAGAAATGATGTTATAGAATGTATACTTCGAGGCTTGAGAATTATAGGTATATTGCAAGTAGGGTTGCAGATATGCTAGGGATGACATCTAATTAGTCTATGCATATTGATTATTGCGAGAAGAAAATTTAAAGTATTGTGAAATAATGCTGTGATTTATCATCGAGGGGCAGTTTTTACCGTGAGATGGTGTGCGATATCAGACCATTAGTCTGTGATTGAGGACTGATAATATTAACGAATTTAAATTAAGGAGGGATTTTATTGTGAATGATATGGGCGTATATATATATTAAAGGGTATAAATAATTAATAATTTATTCGAGGATGATGTTTAAAATATGTGGGATAATGTCCGTGAAGACCCGAGGTGAACTGAGGAATTAATCTTGGTTTGAACCACCGAACATCGTGATGAATATAGTAAGATTGAGGTTTGATTTGATGATATTGTGCAGGGGATTAGTTTGAGTAGATGTAACATACTCCGAGTCAACCTTGGCCAACCTCTAGCGTTGTGTCCCTGTGAGTTGTAGCAGAGTTTGAGCATGTGATTAGACGTGTGACACATCCTATTTCAGTCTCGTGATAGTTATTGATTGAGTTGTATCTCATCTCTAGGTACTACGGGACCTGAGGACTTGGACGTGGTACCGGATCCCCGTTATCAGCAGCCGCACGCAGGCAAGTGTACCTTGCCACTCTGTATTTCAGTTACAGATATTTATTATTTTGTTATATACTTTGTGCACATTTTTATGTTGACGTTCGATACTCCGTGTTCGGTTCACAATCGGGTGTTGACATTCGACGTAACGTCTTAGAATAATTGCTAGATGCTTCACAGCACCTCGATGCACGTACCTGAGTACATCGATACCCCAGGACACACTCATACACTGTGATCATACCAGATTCCTGTATCCTGATACTGACATCATGACTAGAGACTGGGATGACCTTAGGGTCACGTCTGTTGAGTTAATTCTTTGTGTCGAGACTGTAGTTAGAGGTTCAGGTTCAACGCACAATCGTTGACCGCTTGGGAAGGGGAAGACAGTTACTAGACGTTTGGGCTACTCTGTACGCGCTTATATATATGTAGTATTTTATAGTGATACTTGTATCTAGTGTAGCTGTTTCACCCGTGTGACTCTTTGCCCGGAGCTGCGGTACGTGCCGTGTGTTTTCGTGTTCGGAGCTACGATTTTATATTAGAAAGCCCACGCGTCGAACATTTCTTTAAACTGTGTCACACTAGTTGGTTATGGTAGAGTACCCTGTCGTGCACTTGTACTTTCTGTTTACTTGGCATGCTATATTTCTGTACCTTGTTACGTCCCTCTGAGGACCTGGTTCCCTGCCAGTTTTGCAGCATAGACGATTACGAAGCACTTGGAGATACTGATGGAGTGGCATATCTTGCGAGCATGGTACCAGGTACTCACATTATATCTACCGGCATTATGGTTATTTTACATTGATTATTCATCTGCTGTTGTAGCCTAGATTTGTAGACTCATACTTCTTCTCGAGTCTATTCGAGTTAGTGTGTTATTGGGCGGCCGACCTTAGCACATATAGCTCTTTCTTGTATACTGATGTACATTGTGGATTGAGACATAGAGGTTTACATTTATGGAATATCTAGATAGTGCCCTTTATATTACAGCTTATACGTATTCGAGTCAGACCAGAGTCTGGTCGAATGCGTAGCTGGCGTGTCACGTATTCCTGGTCCTACGTATTTTGGGACAAGGGGCGTGACAGTACTTCAACTTCAATATCCACCAATTTTTTGCATGTGATATTTCTTAAATCTAGATCCAAATCATATTTGATATATAATCCTCTATCTTGAGCAATTGCTCAATCACGCTATAAATCTTATACTATCTTCCAAGCTTATCACTTGACGCCTACACGTTTTTTCTTCTGAAAACGCATTCATCGAACGAGACATAGCCAATCCCTTATTCATACCTTATGCATATAACCATCATACGCTTCTAAACACGATATACATTTCGAGGATATCGTCTGCATCCTAACCAAGTCGAAATCCATGTTTATTCAATCTTCACGAACGATCTTCAACTTCCTTCCTGACAATTATTTTCTGTTCCCAATCAATCCTTGCTATTACATGATTCATCATTAAGTATCTCTCGTCTTATGAAATCACCAAGATACCTCCAACGGGGTCAATTAAAATCCAAGTCAAGTCCAATTCAATTTTAAATCCTTAGTATTGCACGACCATCGAGAACATCTTTCAAGCACACAATTTTTATTCATATTCAATGTGTCATCCAAGTTTTCCATGATTCATTGCTTACGTTCAACATCAACAAAAATCCGATAAGTCCTCGATATTAACTTAAAATTTTGCTTCTCATGATCCATTCGATTTTAAGTAATTCTACCGACAAATTCTCAATTTCTATCATTTGTTCCAATCATGTCGAACAATAACTCTTCTAAGGCACATACCTCAAAACCACGTCCTAATTCTAACTATTGATGCCCCAGCTCTAAAGTTTTACCCAGGCAATTCTAATGTTGATCACACCAACTCAAATCTCGTCAAAGGGTCGTCTGCCTAACTACTAGGTCAGCTCACCAGGTCATAGTTATAATCCAGATTATCATCCATAATGTACAAATACAGAGCACCACGCTTATCCAAAACTAAGGTCAAACAAATGTTCGTCCATACAGGGTATTCTACCAAAGCTTGCATCACTCATATTTCTAACATCAAGCATAGATTATCCTACCCAAACAAAATATCTTAAGCCAGGGATACGAGTCTATTCAGCAAAGCTGTCCTAAGGTAAAATCTATGGCAACACAATCCTCGATGCATCATGTGATATCGTATGTCAAACCTATCAATTCGTAAAGTTTATCTTCTCAGAACTATCCGCTAAAGTCTACTTATCCATCTATCCAAATCAAGTTCACCAAGTCACGATTCCGATCTCTAAACCATAATTCTCATATCGTACTATTTAAATCGTTCGACATAATTCAAATATTCTTTTACAAAACCTTCAAGCACTACTTGCATCAGATTCTAGACTAACTTAACCTCGACTTGATTCATTCTCCAACCATGTACTAGAGTAATCCCCAAAACTTATTGAGCTATTTCTTGTTACACGATTGTGTCATCCGAGTCACAATTTATATTAAAACTCTTCCTAAACATTAATCATGTTGCATCGATCTAAGATCTGTCTTCAAGCATTCGTGTTCTCAAGTTTGCTTTAATCACAAATCTATCATTTCTTAACTAGAGAATCCCCGAGCCCATGCCTGCCAATCTTTATTAAGTTCTATTTCATCAAGTTCGTCCATATAGGCATCAAAAATTTCTTTGCACTATATCGCATCATTCAACCAATTTTTAACTTCTAAGTTAAACACAAGATCAATTCCTTATCGCCATTTGTGTATCATCAAGCCAACTTAATTTCCATCTCTAACATCAATTCTTCGAAATCATTGCATATCGTCCAATCTGAATTCTTTTGCGTGCTAACTCTTTCTCGCGCTATCTTCCAATCGCACCAGTTTTATTTACATCTAATCACGTTCACCTGTAGCTGTATTCGAGTTTCGTATACCGTTGAGTCTGGATCGTGCACACATTTGAGGTGTCCTCCAGGTATATGCATTTTAACCAAGCTTAGTGATAGTGAAGTTGGTTCTAATTCAGCATATCGCTGAGTCTGGATCATACACATATTTAAGGCGCCCCCAAAATATATGTACTTCAACCAGCTTAGCGATAGAAAAGTCGGTCAAGCTACGGTAAAGGCACCACAAATTACATGAAACTTTCAATCTTTGACACAAAGTTCACCTGTATGATTCAATTCTCACGTATTACATAATTTCTTCTGATTTTCTTATTCTTGTAGAATTATGAAAAATCTTCATGTTTATGTGCCCGAGCAACCATGCACCTAAGGTCCTGATTCAGTAAAATTTAGGCCGCATACAGCGAAGGTGGCATCCATGAGGCATTGATCCTCCAGCTCAGGCAATATTCGACCGAAGACAGTGCTTCCAAAGTTCCTAAGACAGGGGGACAGTGAACTCTCTATGAGGCACACAATACATCTTTGTCCATGTAGCACAGGCAATGATCCTGAAGACATACGACAGGGATTTTAGACGCAGGCAAGCTAGTCGTAGGGTATCACTTTCATCAGTCATAACTTTAATGACTCTGAAAATATTAATTACTCTTTAAATGCCTCGTATTTGATGAAGACAGTGAGCGTTAGCACTTATGTTAGAGAGTCATGATTGCTTTTGTCTGTATACAACTATTCAATGCCACGCGTATATACAACAAACCTCCATGAGTTAAAACTCTCCAAAAGACTAAGCTCTCTATGCGCTCCATGTGCTACTACTCCCTCAAGTAACAACATACGGCCTGAACAACCTAGCCGCAGAGGATCCACATGTGGCCTGATCAAACTAGCCGCAGAGGAGTCATATGCGGCCTAATCAACCACAAAGCATGGGGGCCGCATAAAACCCTCATGATACAGCATTCAATGTTTGTCAGACTCTTTGACACATCAATCATCACACTGAGACCCTTCAAGATTCGTGAAGATGGTGACTCAAAAGATGACAAAAAGTCACATTAAGTCATTAATGGCCTTGTCAGACATGATACACCATATACGTATGCGGCTAAAAGACCCATGCAGCCTCGCCATCATGCGGCCAAAGTGTCCATCTGACCAAGGCCAAACGAGAGCACGCGTGCGGCTATAATTTTGTACAGCCAGAGTGTCCATCTGACCAAGGCCAAACGAGATGATGTATGCAGCTATAAGACCCATGCGGCCTCATCATTATACGGCCAAAGTGTCCATTCGACCAAGGCCAGATGAGCTTATATGCAACCTCGTCATCATGCCGTCATAGTATCCATTTGACCAAGGCCAGACGAGCTCACATGCAGCCTCGTCATCATACGGCCAAAGTGTCCATTCGACCAAGCCAGATGAGCTCGCATGCGGCCTCATCATTATGCGGCCAAAGTGTCCATTCAACCAAGGCTAGACGAGCTCATATGTAGCCTCATCATCATGCGGCCAAAGTATCCATTCGACTAAGGCCAAACAAGCTCACATGCGGCCTCATCACCATTTGGCCAAAGTGTCCATTCGACCAAGGCCAGACGATCTCGCATAAGGCCTCGTCATCATGCGGCCAAAGTGTCCATTCGACCAAGGCCAGACAAGAGCACGTATGCGGCCATAATACTGTACGGCCAGAGTGTCCATCCGACCAAGGCCAATCCAGAGCACATATGTGGCCATGATGCTTGCGGTTAAGATATTATGCGGCTCTCGACTTACAGGATCTTTCTGTTACAACCAAAAAAGATTTCTCGCATAACCAGTGCTGACTACGTATCCAGCTGACCAAGTCACGCACACCGGATTGAAAATAACCCCGAGATATCATTAACGGTAAATCTTAACCAAGACCACGTGGCAGCTTGCCCGTGGCATATGACCATAGTTGTAACCGTATTTTGTAAAAGAAGCCCCTTGCGGCCACCAAACAGGATCATATGCGGCACCTATAGCCCATTAGCATGATAGCTATAAATAGGAGCAACTTGGACGCCCCAAAGGCTGTCTTTTTTCTGCTTCAGAAAGAGACTATACCCTCCAAGAGAGCTACGTAAGCGCACACTAACTCAAGAGAGAGAAGAGAAGAGAGCACCCCTCCCTCACTCATTGGACAGTCAACAGAGTAAATGAGCTGCCACATTGCTCGATCTCCATCGTCATACTATCCAGATTAAATATTGTACTTAGATCTTCTACTTAGGACTTCTTTGTATATTTGTTTGTTATTAAACAAAAGTGTACATAAACTCACTTGTAATGGCAAACAAGATGATGACTCTGCCGGAGACTTTCTTCTCCTCTGATGAGAAGACAGTGACGTGGTCTGATGCGGCCAAACTAGAATCCACCCAGAGGATGCTGGTGGTACGTTCGACCAACAAGCGTTAGACGAAATGCCCTCCGGGGACAGCACGAGGCCTTTTCCAAGGCTAGCAAAGCCTACAAAAACCCACAGGACATGGGTTCCAAAGGCCGCTGTACCTCACCCATCTGTGGACCATGTTTCCGTCTCTCTCTCTACTGTAGGGACCACACATTATGTATCCGCTGCTTATGCGACAACCCCATCCAACAAGAAGGGTGCTCAGCACCTAAAGACCCATAGGACATGGGTGGCAAAGGCCATTGTGTCTCACCCAATCGTGGAACATGCTCTCCTCGTCTCTCTCTCGGCCGCAGGGACCGCACATCATACGTCCACCTATCATACGGCAGCCTCGTTGGATGAGGAATGTGCTCAATGCCTAAACTTTGGCAAAGAAAAATACTATGATGCCAGAATTTTGGGTGCTGAGGCATGTTCCATACAGAAGCTGCATTATTCGACAACAGCAGGCAAAAGTCGACATGCGGCACCAATCGTCGATCGTAGGCAAATATCCACATGTGGCCAGGATAGCCACAGAAGTTTCGTCTTCAACCAAATTTTAGGCAGTGCTGACTCCATGCGCCTTGCTGAAAAAAGGAAAGACGTGAACTTGGACTCTTCTTACTATACACCGGCGTGTGCAAGGACGAAGAAGTCCAGGGAAATACGAGCTCTCCAAGCTCAAGCAATTGCTTATTCGACGGACTGCCAGCAGGCACCACTTACTATGCATGCCCCTGACGGAAAGTCTTACAAAATTGGCGAATGCGTCCAGCCTGCAGTAGCAATCGGACATGGTCGGTCTAAAGAGTCTTCCGTTGGCAACTTGGGGCGAGTTCTTGTACGAACCCCAGGCCAGGAAGCAAAATCAACCCCTACGTACCTATGTTCTCGGTCTACCCAGGCTCATAAATAGGGTACAAAGGTGAGTCAGCCTTCGCTTGACTTGTGCAACGTGATCAATCACAAGCGCAAAGCAAAGGAAATGACCATGACATACGAATTATCCTCCCCAGGGCATTACTGTGCCAACATTATCATCAACTATCGCTATAACAAGACAATAATACTTACAAAAAGGCAGTAGGCCCTCCAGCGGCTGCAACTAAGAGCATCCATCTGACAGCATCCCGGAGAGTAGGTGCAAACACCAGAGGAAGAGAAGCTGCCCTTTGCCTCATATTATTTTGCTCGGAAGGCCTCCTCCATAAGGGGAAGTCAGAGTTCCAGAACCTCTAGTCTGTCATTCTCGGCCAGCAGGTCACAAAGACGGGCCCAAGGGGGACAGATAGCGAAAGGTGTTTTCTAGGGCACCCGCTCAAAGAAGAAGCTGTCAACCATTAGGGGTAGTTCTTCCTCAGGACCCCAGATGGCTACGCAAGCTGGGGGTTATAATCCTCTGGACCTCTATGACAATCTGGCATTCCGTGAAGATGGTGATTACCAGGGAGCAGATGCTGAGATCCCTGGGGGTATCCACCCTCGTAAAGAGGACTCGTCTTCCTACGCTAGGTTAGTGTTCCCTCCGAGTCTTAAGAGGATCCAATGATGCCAACTTTCTCGGAGGACCACTCGTTGCCAGAGTCTGAGGCAAAAAGCATGACATCTACCATCCCATCCATTTCTCTCCATATGAGAACAACATACATAGTCGGGGATGATCACGAGAGCCCCAACGATTGACAGCACCTCGAGAACCTCAAGGCCATGATACAGACCATGAGTGGTCATGCCCCAGTCCCAAAATATATGGGACCAGGCCATGTGGAAATGGCCAGATAACATAACTCTGAAGGATTTCCCAATTTATTGGATCGGTCAAAGCATACTAAGCTGTCCAAAATACTATCAAGTCTAATATACTTCGCTAACAGGCAACAGGTAAATAACTAATCTCATCCACAGAAGCAATATAACAAAGATGGAAATAAGTGCTGGTAAATAAAACACAGAGTGTCAGAATATCCAAATACAACAAAAATAGTCTGATGGAGACAAACCCACTGAAATACGATAATGGAATAAAAGTACAGAAAGTAGTAAGATAACTAGACTAGAGCATCAGCTAACTAGATAAAGATACTCAAGTCTAAAGCGGCAGTGTACCTCAAGTCAAAAGAACTCCTCTGAAAATGCCTCAAAGTCCTCGGCCATGTATCTGGTCTCCACTTCGGCTCCGTATATGGTCGGGTACAAGTGCTCGTCCGAATTTGGAAAGGAACCAGGTCCTTAGAGGCACGTAACAAGATATAAAAGGTACATGCCATAAAGTAACTACTGTATAAGCGTGAGGGTGAACTAACCAGCTAAGTAAATGCACTTTGAAGACAACATTGGTGCGTATGGGTAGGTGAAAGGTAAGTATCTGGCATTAGCTGCAAACTAGATGCCAGAAGTATATACTGACTATATTATCGGTCATGATAGCGCGCAGCTAAAAATCTCTACTAGATGTATCAACAAGTATATACGCCCATAACCGGGTATCTATGAATGCCCATAATCAGGTATCTATGAATGCCCATAACCGGGTAACTATGAGGCTCGCGACCCCCGTAGTTTACTCTGAAACTACGACAGCCAAATGTTTGTCCTATATGCCTACTAATCACCTTTTTCGTCCAATGCTAATGTACAAGTCATGAATACGATGTGGATATATTGTAACTATATGCAAGTCACTAAACAATTAAAGAACCATACTGCTACGCTAAGTACCGTCACATGTGCTACTCACACCGATGGCCAGCCAAGCGCGTAAGCTCGATTCCCTATATTAACTCACTCTGTGACATGAAAAATACATGACAAGGACTTGGGACTCATGATAATAACTCCATAACTTTAGGTATATCCATTAGATACTAAGTCAAACACAAGTCCTAATGTCAACGCCTTCGTCGACTATACCCGAGGCATTCTCAGAAGCGCACAATTATATAATATAATATTTAAAAAAGAAGTATGAATAATATTAACTAAATTTAAATAGTACAACAAAGAAAGGTATACTTGCCTAGAAGCCAGACAAAGATTCGAACAGGAACTCGCCATAAAAGTAGGAACACAAGAAAGAAACTGGAATAGATGTCTCCAGATGTTGTCACAATTGTCACCAACAGTCCCGAAATGAGAGAGATACTCAGAAAACATATCCATATGTCTAATTTGGACACAGGGACAAAAGGATAATTTTTGGGCAACACGGGGTCCAGAGGTGGGCCCACCTTGCACCAAAAAATATGCCAGGAATAAAGGTGTCAAAACATAGCCTATTATAGGTCAAACAAGTTCTAAATAATAATATAAACTCAACAGTATGTCTAAATGTCATGATCTGCAACCGGAATAAGGGAACGAGTAGTAAGCAACGCCTAGCCTACGCCGCAACATCGGCGGTAGAACGTTATCTGGGTCAACCCTATTATCTAAACAACTCATATAATATATACATGGTACCTATCAATTATCTCAACTACAAATAGAGGAACAAAATAGTATCTGAAAAATGGTAAACTATACTCAATCACATAGTAAACTAAGAAAGATAAAGCACAAGATAGAATAACAAAGGAAAAGAGTCACCATACATCCACAAGTCCGAAATGATATATACATGTCATAAGCCTCAATAAAAGTCTAATAGAAGTCTAAATAGATAATCTAAGCCTCCTCAGACTCTGGTACTAAGTCCTCCCGCACTAAAGGAGTATCCTTTAATGGTACGTCGTCCTGCGGTCCGTAGTACGTGGGATACTGGTCTACGAGCCAATCATCTGAAAAATATATCCAGTCAGGATTGGAGCGAAGTACATATCTTTGAAAGCAGTTTTAAATACATAATCGAGCATATACAATAGATAATAGAAAATAATACAGGATAACTAAACATTAGAAATTAATGAACTAGAGTGAACATATAATGTACTGGAATAAAGAACAGGAAATATGAATAACTGCAAGCAATAGAAATAACTGAAACTAACTAAAGTGCCATAGAGTACAAGTTTAATATGTGATCGGCTTGGGTTGAACATGAATACAATATAGTAACTTGATTACACATGTGATATGTAATCAATATATACACGAATACACTTGGTCTTGATCACATAACCAACTCTTACTCCCCCATCCCAACTTATACCAATGGATCCAATCATGACACGTTATGAACACGAATATAGGCACACTAAACATGAACAATATGTGAATACGAAGTACACTAAATCAATATCTGATATACACGATAAAATACATGTTAAGGAGTATCCGCTGAACATGATAAGGGATAACATCTCCTGACAGGATCCATATAGTACTAGTCCATAAAACCACTGTATCGGAATCAAGTATACGGTTCTAGAACATGTGATATATACACTATCATGGAATGAAAACTAACAGAGAAATATACTCGTCGGTGGTCCTGAGCAAATGGTATATCTCAGTATGCAAGCTGGTGTCACACAACCCTACATAGGAATATCATGTCATTTGAGTATAATGAGGTGATAAAATGCTAAAATATGCTTTCTAGGTTGTACTAGCCTATGCTAGGTGTTGGGATACCTTAGTATCAATATCACTATACTAGTATCATAATTCTAACTAATACCAACTGTAGAGTATATATTACCCTCACATTTTCACTCAAGGGTAGTTTGGTAATTGTCATGAGAAATTTTTATTTTAGAATGTATTGTATTTAAATATTGTGCATGCATGATTATTTAATTATTGTATTATTATTGTTTGTAAGTTATAGATTTATTTTAGACTTGTGTAGCGGACCTAACCCATTTATTAGAATGCATGAACCAACATTTTAGACTGAGTTAGATCGAGCCATGAATTAGGCCTATGGATTAGGAGGTTGGATTAATTAGAGAAACTATTAGACTAGAATATTTTCTTCCTAATTAAATTCTTCATGAGAGGCCACAAGGGATATTTGAGATATTTCACATTGCTTGGAAGGGGGGTCACATGGCCGGCCATAGAGTGAGGAGAGAGAGTGCTTATTTTATTTTAATTCCTAAATTCTTTAGATCTACAATTTCCCTCTTATAATTTCCTCCATTCCCTCATCAATTCTCCACTAATTCTTTACCAATCCCTTTCCAAATTCTTTATTGAGGCTTCTACATCAAGGATCTACAAGAAGAAAGTAAGGAGCAAGGAGGAGGAGACCAAGATCTACAAGGAGATGAGCTACTTGGCATTTGGGAACTTTTTATTGGAAATCCATCTTTCAATAGGTACATTTAAGTTTTCCCCCTTCTAATAGACTCTAGATCTGATATTTAACCATGATAAACCAACCCACATACATAGGCTATCCATAGAAATTAGTTTTAGGTTCATCGGAGACCTACGGTGAAAGTTATGTCCAATTTGGTGTCAATTTTGGAGAAATTTCAAGATTGGCACATGTAGTGGTTGTCATTGGGTCTAATAGATCTAAATGATATATAATTGCTTGTTTTTGACTAGTGTCGCATCCATAATTGGATACGTGTAGGCCGTATCTCGTCAATTTGATAAAACGGGTTAATTTTGAGGGTTTTCCTCCGACACGGGGTCTTGTGCATATCATATTGTGACACAGATACGTAGTTATCCTAATTATTATACGTATTATTCATAATTAGTGTATTAGACTTGCTCGTGTCCTCTGGGATGCGTTTGGTTGTGCGTTGGAGCTGTATCGCAAGTGTATCATCGAATTAGTGTATACGGGTGCGGTGCACTCCACGTGTTTGATATTTTATCTTCCTTGCTATACGTACATGTATAATATATATATATATATATATATATATATATATATATATATATATATATATATATATATATATATATATATATATATGAGTATATGATAATTAAGTGATATATATGTATATGTTAGTGTATTTGAGTTTATGTGTCTATATGTGTATATAATAGAGTATATATATATATATATATATATATATATATATATATATATATATATATATATATATATATATATAGCTAGTTATCTATGGGTGTGTGAGTGTTTATATGTGTATGTATCTTTGTGTTTGATTATATGTATATAAGTATATATATACATCTACATGTGTTTTTATGTATATATATATACATAGATGTGTAGCTATGGTTATATGAAAATAAAGAGATTGATATACATATATGTAGATTAATATTTACATAGAGGCATAGAGGTACATTTGAGTATATGTGTGAGTGCGCTATGTTTGTGTTGAGTGTATGAGTGGTTGTGAGTTTGTGTGTGGATGAAGAGAGGTAGCAGTGAGCACTCGGGCAGATCAGCAAATGGAGATAGGTGCATCTCTTGCACAGCCAACTACTCGGGTGGCAGTGTTGAGGGGCTCGGGCACACAACAATTGGAGAAGAGAGAGCAGCTCAGGCTGCTGTACAAACTGCACAGAAGATGTTACAGTTCAAAAACTGCATTGCACAGTTCAGAAATGTGCAGGAAGCAATGACTGCAGAAGGAAAGTGCATAGCTACAACATAGAGCTGAGCAGTACCTGCTAGCAGTAGCAGCCTTCAAAGAAACTGAGCACTAGTAGCAACTCGAGCAACAGGGACTACACAGAAGATGTTGTAGTTCAGCAACTGCATTGGACAGCATATACAGGGAGCAATAACTGCAGAAAGGAAGTGCACAACTGCAACTAGCAACTCGGGCGACAACAACAAGGACCAGTGAACCGGTTATGCACAACCAACAACATTTGAGGAGCTATGTTCAGTAGGGTATCACAGTGTTCAGTCACTGTGCATTCAGCATTTGTGTTTCAGTGTGGTGTTAGTTAGTTTGTTAGTTGTTTAGTTGAGTTTTGGGTAGTTAGTTCCAGGTATCAGTAGGATTAGTTAGTTAAGGTATTGTAGTAGTTAGTGATATACTTTGTTTATATATAGTTAGCTATATGTATATGTATATTATGTATATATGTTAGTTGGGTTTGTTTATGTTAGTATGCTAGTAGTTAGTTAGCTACACACACACACACACACACACACACACACACACACACACACACACACACATATATATATATATATATATATATATATATATATATATATTCGTATTAGTTGTCATTGTATAGTAGTTAGTTATGAATATATGTAGTATGGTATTTATGTAGTAGTTAGATACATTATAGTGTTAGTTTATATAATTAGTATTAGTTGGTTTATATATATGTATTAGTTATATGTTAGTGTTTGGGTTACCTTGGGATACCAAGGTATTGAGTTTGGGTATCGAGATAGGTGCGATACGCATTGGTGCAAGGCCAAGGTATACTATTTCAATTGATTTGTTATAGTATTGTAATATTTGACTTGAATATATATATATATAACACTATTTTCATATTCAAAAACTTGCGTATCTTAGGATACGGCTCTTTGAGTGCCTTGTTGTTTCTTAGCTTAGCTAGTATAGCATAGCTTCATAGTGTATCGACTTAGTGACATAATGTTAGACTCTTGCAACCTAGATTTTATTGGTTTGACTTAGAAATGGCGTATCGACCTAGAATTGCATCAACTTCACTTATTTTTATTCTTGAACCTTGTATTGACGTAACATACCATATATAGGTTGTGTGATACTAGCTTGGACATCGAGATATACACCTTGCTCACAACTTCAGGTGAGTATATTTCTCTGATTGTTTTTAATTCATAATATTGTATATATGCATGTTCTAGAATTCTATACTTGATCCCGATAGTGATTTTACGGACTGGTACTATATGGATCCCGTCAGGAGATGTTATCCCCTACCGTATTCAGCGGGTACTCGTATACATTGTATCTCATCGTGTATATTGGGTATTGATTATATTTCATGTTCATATACTGCTCATATTCAGTGTGCTTATTCGTGTACACCCACCACTCATGTTCGGTGGTTATGATATTTGTGTACACCCACTGCTCGTGTTCAGTAGTTATATTTCGTGTTCGTAGTGTGTCGTGATTGGATCCATTGGTATTAATTGGGGGTGGGAGAGTAGGAGTTGATTATGTGATCAAAGTTCCATTGTTACATCGTGTATATTCTGGTTACATACCTCACTTGTAATCGTCTTACCTGATCATGTTCACCCAACCCGATCACATAATGAACTTATATTCTGAGGCACATTAGTTAGTTTAGATTACAGTTACTTCATCATATTGCAGATATTATATTATTGTTTTATATTCTCGTACATTACCCGTATATCTATTGTTCATTATTTATATGTTTAGTGATCTTGTATTTTATTTCTATATATGTTTATATGTTTGATTATGATATTAAAACTGCTTTCAGAGGTATGTACTTCGCTCCAATCATGACTGGATATATTTTTCCAGATGACTGGCTTATAGAGCAGTGTCCCAAATTCTACGGGCCGCATGACAGCGTACCTATAGAGGATACTCCTATTTACCAGGAGGACTTAGTTGCAGATCCTGAGGAGGTCTAGATTATATTTATATTGGATTGTATTAGACTATTCTTTTGGTGGATTCACAGTTTGTATTATTCTTTCAGATTATGGATTATATCTTATTCTTTTCTTCGCTTTCGTGTATTATTCTTCCTTAGTTGTTTTGTGATTGAGATTAGTTATACTTATGAGATACCATATTGCTCCTCCGTTTGGAGTTGAGATGATTGACAAGTAACATATTATATTGTTGAGATGATATATAGTTAGAAATGACCCAGACAGCGTTCTACTGCCGATTCTGTGGCGTAGGATAGGCGTAACCACATACTCGTGGCCGAATATCCGGGTGCGGGTCATGACAGTATACCCCCACTAATACTCATAACACTTACCCAGATACTTAGCCCTCACTGATACCAACTTTACCTACACTAGTACACTAACCACAAAATCCACACTAATCATAGACCGCACTCATCACAGTTCTAACACTCTGGCATTTCCCTCCTTTTCTGTTTGCA
Source organism: Iris macrosiphon (assembly GCA_036927795.1). Classification (NCBI taxonomy): domain Eukaryota; kingdom Viridiplantae; phylum Streptophyta; class Magnoliopsida; order Asparagales; family Iridaceae; genus Iris; species Iris macrosiphon. The sequence goes on along the minus strand of JAYESA010000132.1, from coordinate 46,646 downwards.
GCTACTGACAATGTTGATGTTGGTCAAAACCCCATCCAATCTACCCTCTGATACCTGACCTGGTATATACCAACTGAAACTGAGATTGGCCCCTACCAAGCTGGTATTACATTGATACTCTATCTATTAAGTTCACTGATATACTGTACTATACAGCCTACCTTAACACATTACCAACCTAACATACCCAGTCATGTGTTCTAACCCGACTCCCTTCACTCTATCACACCACCTGTGCATCCAATATTTCCCTCTTATGCAGTACACGAAAGTGCACTGCTCCCATGTTGTTGTTGCTAAATCTCATGTTCCTATCAAGTTCATATCCTTTCCTTACTTTCTTCTCCATACACAGTCACAAATCAGTGCATTAGCACGGTTGCCAAGTTCCAAAGCTACTGCCCCAAGGTTACTCACTACTGATACCATTAGGTCTGATACCTGACATTCCTATCATAGTCTAGTGCACCACTTTACTTCCTCCCAGCCCCCCCACACCAACTGAAACACACAAACTGAAACACACACCATGCATTTGCACTCAAGTTGGACACTCCATACTAGCTCGCATTCACTCCTCACCTAGACTCTCAAAACTGCCCAACTGTGCACATCTCTTGTGCACAGGCCTGAACCCACCTCTGCTACTAGCAGAGCACTGCTATCATTGCTTTCCATTATGCTACTGCTAATGCTACTGCTATTATTGCTTGCTCATGTTGCTGCAACTGCTATTTCTGTTACAGCAACTGTTATTTCTACTACAGCACCTAGCTGTTGCTGCTGCTGCATACTGCCTGCTCTATAGTAGTGCACGAGTATGCATTGCTGGTACTGCTATTTCTATCCCAACTCCAGATATCAGGGATCCTAATCTCCTATGCTAACTACAACAACTTCAAGTTGTTGTTACTGCTATTACTTCCATCGTCCCTCAACATCAAGCACACCACACGATCAATGCCCCTACCCATATGTGAACTGAAACCCTAAAACGCATTCACCAATACTACAAGCCTCCCACACTTTATGACACTCAGTTTATGATAAATATATGCAATAGTACACACACACACGTACACACACACACACACACACACACACACACACATATATATATATATATATATATATATATATATATATATATATATATATATATATATATAACTGAAATTCTAAACTACAAGATCACTAAACATTCTAACAAGCACTTGGTGCACAAAATATAGAATATTCAAGATATATGTTCGGTATAAAGGCCAAAATCTAAATTCTACTATAATACTTATTCCTACTAATCAATTGCAATATAATACAATAATTACAACTTGGTAGAACGAGAAATTACCAAAATTGGCTCCGTGTCATACCGTATCACAAAATACCATGATACAGCCTATACGTATCCAATTGTGGATACGTACCTAGCCCCATAACTCCGATCTAAGTCTAATTAGATCTAATTGGTCTCATGACACATAATTAATGTGTCAAATTCGTAATTCCTCCAATATGCAACAAAATACCATATAAAACTCATAATACATAGCCAAATAGTCTAGAACTTGTTTCTATAGGTAGTCCTATGCCATGGGGTCATTCCTAATGGTCAAATGTATAACTAAGAGGCTATAATAAAAATAAAAATTTAGGAATTACTAATTAGGAGATGAATTTCTAATGAAAATATAATTAGACACGATCCGGACACGATCTCTAGCTCCAAAGTTCCTCTTCCTTATGCTTCTTGCTTCTCCAAGCTCCAAAGTTCCAAGAGTGATAAATTTGAGAATAAAATGGTGGTAAATTGAGTAAAAAATCAATGGAGAGAAAATAGGAAATTAGGGATCTAGAATTTTTGGATCAAAATGAATGCAAATGAGGAGAGAGAGAGAGAGAGAGAGAGAGAGGAGAACACCCCTCTAAAAGTGGTCGGCCTATTCTTCCCTTCCCGAAGCAAAATTAAATATCCAAGTTACCCCTACATGATGAGTTATGAGAAATAATTAAGGGTGAGTATTTTTGGAAGTCTCTAACTAATTATAATTAAACTAATTCGTCTTAATTAATTAATGGAAATGACTAATGGGCTTAGGTCCAAGTTGGGCTCATGTTGTCATGACAAGTCTAAATAGGTCCATATGTATCAAGTCAAAATATTAGGCTAGTCTCTCTAACTAAAATAAATAACACAAGTTGCTAGTTAAATAACTAATACTAGCCATAAATAATTATAGCTCAACATAAATAAATAACTAACACAACCATCACAATAATATTCAATATTAAATCCTAAAATTAAATATCCATGCCAAAATTACCAAACTACCCCTAGCTGGAAAAGTGAGGGTGACAATCCTATCAACCTTAGAAAAGTTTTATCCTCGAAATTAAGGAAGAACTAACTATCAATAACAATCAATACAAGCAAGAAAGAATTATATCTCACGGCCCAAACAGATAAGGGTATCGCTCGTGCATCTCGGCCTCTCGCTCCCAGGTACTCTCTCCTGGCGAGTGATGCCTCCACGCGACGTGCACCAAAGGAATCGTCTGGTTCCACAACACCTTCTTCTTGTGGTCCAAAATCTCCATGGGCTACTCTGGGTAGCTGAGAGTCGGACCAACCTCGATCTCCGATTGATCTAGTACATGGCTAGGATCTTCCATGTACCATCTCATTTACGATACGTAGAACACGTTGTGTACTCCCTCTAATGCAGGCAACAAGTCTAGTTTGTAGGCCACTGCACCGACCCTCTCAAGAACACTGAAGGGTCCAATGTACCATGGACTAAGCTTCCCGCCTCCACCAAAGTGAATCGTGCCCCGTGTCGGAGAAATCCTCAAGAATACCATATCGCCAACCTAACACGAAATACAGCCTTAGCACTCTAACTAAAACAAGCAATACAAAACAAAATATCTACCTCAAACTCCAATAGTCTCCGGTGGCTATCGGCCCAATGCCGATGTCTATCCTGTGCCACTCGAAGTCTATCCCTGATGAGCTTCACTTTTTCAGCTGCATCCACGACCATCTCTGGTCCCAATAAGGCTCTCTCACCAACATCTGTCACAATCCGCACCCGAATATTCGGACACGAGTACGTGGGTATGCCCAGCCTACGCCGCACCATCGGCAGTAGAATGCTATCTGGGTCAACTCTAACTAACTAAATATCTCAACAATATATATATAGTACCTGTCAATTATCTTAACTCTAAAAGGAGGAACAATATGGTGTCTCATAAATATAACTATACTCAATCATAATACAAACTAAGGAAGATAGAGCATGAATGGAATAACGAAGAAAAGTATCAAGATACAATCCACAATTCTGAAATAATATACATGCCATGAATCTCAATAACAGTCTAATACAAGTCCACTAAAATATAAACTAAAGCTCCTCAGGCTCTGGAACTAAGTCCTCCTAGTCTATGGGAGTATCCTCTAATTGTAAGCTCTTCTGCGGCCCGTAGAATGTAGGACACTGATCTATGAGCCAATCATCTAGAAAAATATATTCAATCAGTATTGGAGCGAAGTACATACCTCTGAAAGCAGTTTCAAATACATAATCGAGCATATAAAATAGATAATAGAAATGAATACAAGATATCTAAATAAAATAAACTAGAGTGAACAGGTAATGTACTAGAATGAAGAACAAGTATTATGAATATCTGCAATATAAAGGAATAACTGAAATCTACCTAATGTGCCTCGGAATACAAGTTTATTATATGATCAGTTTAGGTTGAACACAAATAAATAAGGTATCTCGATTACAACTATGGTATGTAATCGACATATACAATAATACACTGGGGCTTTGATCACATAATCAACTCCTACTCCCCAATTCCCAACTAATACCAATGGATCCAATCACGACACGTTACAAACACAAATATGAGCATACTGAACACGAGCACTGTATGTACACGAATAAGCACACTGGACACGAGCAGTGTGTGAACACAAAATATAAATAATCAATACCCAATACACACGATGAAATACATAAGAAGGAGTACCCGCTGAATACGGTAGGAGATAATATCTCCTGACAGGATCCATGTAGTACCAATCCATAAAACTACTATGTCAGAATCAAGTATACAGTTCTAGAACATGAGATATATACACTATTATGAATTAAAAACTAACAGAGAAATATACTCGCCTGAGGTCCTGAGCAAGGTGTGTCTCTCGATACCCAAGCTAGTATAACACAGACCTATATATGGTATATTGCATCAATACAAGGTTTTAGAATAAAAATATTATAAACTAGTTCAATTCTAGGTCATAAAGCCATTTCTAAGTTAAAACAGTCAAACTAAGTCAACTCTAGGTCAAACTAGTCATTCCTAGGTTGTATGAGTCTAACTCTAGGACATTAGGTCCACACACTATGTGACTAGGCCATACTATCTATGCTAAGATACTAGGATACAAATAAAGTACCGTATCACAGGATACACAAGTTTTTAGATATAAAAATACTAAGTTATATATATACAAGACAATACATATAGTAATCTTAGCTAACTAATGCAAAGCGGATACCTTGGCTTTGAACCAATGTGGTATCTCACCCTCCTACACACCCATCTTGATACTCAAACCCAATATCTTGAGTATCCACCAATACCTTGACATTACCTTAGTATCACAAGGTAATTCAAATTCTAGTATGTAATTAACTACCCAATACACTAAACTATAATTAGCATACCAATACTTATATACAATACTACTATACTAACTTACCACTAACTTACCAATACTTATGTACATATATACCTACATATGTATAGCTACTAGTAAACAAGTATATACATATTTAACTATAAGATAACAATGTATATGTAAAACTACTAGTTATCAATATGACTAACTAGTTAAATATATACATATATAACTAACTAGATCAATATGCAACTAACTAACTAAACTATCCATAAAACTAACTAAACCTCTAATAAACTACTAGCTAACCCTCTTAACTTGATATCCCTGCTGCTGTCTTTATTGTTGCTGTAGGATGCTGGCTGCAGTTGCAACATGATGCATGCCTTGCTGATACTGAGATTAGCTGTTGTTGCAGTGCTAGCAGCTGCTACCTCTTGCTGAATGCAGTTGTTGCATTGCTTGCTACCTGCAGTTGTTGTTGATGCTGCAGTTGCTTGATCCTGTTGTTGTTATTGTATGCTTCATGCTGTTGCTGTTGTGCTAGCAGCAGGCTTGGCTGCACACTTGCTAGTTGATGCATTGGCTACTGCAGTATTGTGCTAGCTGTTTATTGCTGTAGAGCTCTGCTTGTTGTTGCTGTGCTAGCTGCCACTTCTTTGCTTGCTGTGCTACGGTTACCCGCTTTGCTCACTCTCAAACACATCCATACACACAAATATATGCACTCACACACACACATATATATACTTATATAGATATATCACTAGTTATAAACATATCTATACATATATATATATATATATATATATATATACACACACATATACATAACCATACAATTATAATACTCTAATAGTTAAAAACAAGTAGATTGAAATGCAAGGAAACAAACACGTGGAGTGCATCGCACCCGTATAACACTCATTCTATGATATGCTTGCGATACGGCTCCACCACACAACCAAACGTATCCCAAAGGACACGAGCAAGTCTAAAATCATAATTATGAATAATACGAAGAACTAATTACTCAATTACGTGTCCGTGTCAAAATATGATGTGCTCAAACCCCCGTGTTGGAGAAAAATCCCTAAATCAACCCGTATTGCCAAATTATCGGGATACAGCCTACACGTATCCAATTGTGGACACGACACTAGTCACACATAATCAAACACATGTCAATTTGGTCTAGTTGACCAATTGACAAACACAAGATGTGTCAACCTCGGAATTTCTCCAAATTTGACACAAAATACCACATAACTTTCTTCATAGGCCTCATATGAACCTAATTCAAATTCCTATGGGTAGCCTTAGCATATGGGATATTTCCTTATGATTAAATTATAGACTTATAGTCTAATTAGAGAGAAAAAATTGAATTATACTATTAGGAGATGGATTCTCAATGAAATTCTCAAATTGGGTGAAAAGAGCCTCCAACTTATAGATCCTTACTCCTCATTGTAGATTCTTGCTTCCTCCTTATAGATCCTTGTTCTAATAGACTCCAATGAAGAATAGGGAAGGAATTGGGAAGAAATTTGAGTAGGAATTAGGGTGGGAATAAAGAAATTTGGAAGAGAAAAAATTCTAGATCTAGATTTGGAATGACAAATGAGAGGAGAGAGAGACTCTCTCCACACCTGTGGTGGCCGGCCCTTGCCCCTCCTCCAAGCTACTATAAAAAGTCCAAAATATCCCTTGGGGCTTGTCATGAAAAAATAATTAAGGAGGAAAGGTTCTAGTCTAATTGGTTTAACTAATTAATTCATCCTCCTAACGAATGGGCTTACTATTGGGCTCAATTCAAACTAGAAGTAAATGTTGGTGCATGGATCTAAACTAAACTAGTTAGGTCTACTACACAATTCCAAAATAAATTTAACATCTAAAATAAATAAATAATATAATAATTAATATTTATAACATGCACAATATTTAATATTATATTCCTAAAAATACAAATACCCATGCCAAATTACCAAACTATCCTTAGTTAAAAAAGTGAAGGTGACAACATCATCCTATGATAACGGAGTGCAGCATCTCCGTCCATATAATACCTCAAATGGTGACATCTCGATACTGGCCTGGTAGCTGTTGTTGTACGAAAACTCTACCAATTGCAGATGATCCTCCCAAGAGCCTCCAAAATACAAAACACAAGTGCATAGCATATCCTTAAGAGTCTGGATAGTCCTCTCCGACTGCCTATCTGTCTGAGGGTGATATGCGATACTAAACTTGAGCTGGGTGCCCAAACTAGCCTGCAAACTCCTCCAAAAATGGGACATGAAGTGACTATCCCGATCCGAGACTATGCTCACTGGAACTCTATACAATCTGACTATCTGACGCACATACATCTCCGTAAGCTTCTCCGTAGACCTTTAAATGGCAGAAAGTGAGCTGATTTGGTCAACCTGTCAACGATGACCCAAATTGCATCTTTATCTCCTGGAGAACGTGGAAGCCCCAAAATAAAATTCATAGTCACATATGTCCACTTCCACTTTGGAATGGGTAAAGGCTGAAGTAATCCACCTGGCCTCTGCCTCTCTGTATTTACCTGCTGACATACCAAACATCTGGATACGAAGCTAGCTACCTCCCGCTTTATACTATACCGCCAAATATGCTCTTTCATATCTCTATACATCTTGTTGGGACCTGGATGCATAGAGTACTGAGATCGATGTGCCTCCTGAAGAACCTTCTCGCGCAACGCCCCACTCGGCACACACAATCTGGTACCGTATCGCAATGATCCATCCTCTGCAATACTGAAGCGCTCTGCCAACACTATCCAGACATGTGCCCTGATGCTCCTCAGAGACTCATCCTCGAAATATGCAGCTCTGATATGGTCTATTAACTCTGACTATACTTGAAGTCCCCACATCTATGCTACAACACCAGGAACTAACACCTCAATACCCAAGCTATCAAGATCGGCCAATAAATATTTGTCCCTCGTCAAGTACATAGCCATTGGATACCTGCTCAAGTCATCAGCAAATACGTTGGCCCTCTGTGGATGGTACTGCAAAGCAATATCGAATTCCTTCATCAACTCCAACCACTGCCGCTGCCTCATGTTAAGCTCATTTTGTATAAACACATACTTCAAGCTCTTGTGATCTGTAAAGACCTCTACCCGCTCTCCATACAAGTAGTGCTTCTATAGTTTAAGAGTAAAATAACTTATGCTAAATTTAAGTCATGGATTGGGTAATTCTTCTCATACGGGCGTAATTGCCTGGAAGCATAGGCAATCACCTTCCCGTTATGCTGCAACACACAATCCAAACCCTTACCCGATGCATTACTATATATAGAAATTTCTTATGTCCCTGATGGCAATTTTAATATTGGAGCTGTAGTCAACCTCTTCTTTAGCTCCTCAAAAGCAGACTGGCAATCCTCAGTCCAGACGAACTCTACATCCTTCCTAGTTAGTCTAGTCATCGGCCCCTCAATCCTGGAAAAATCCTGAACAAATCTTCGATAATAACCTGCCAATCTAGGAAAACTCCTGATCTTCGCCACTGAAGTCGGGATAGACCACGACTCAACTGCTGAAATCTTCTTCTGGTCTACTGAGATCCTGTCTTCTGTAATCACATGCCCGAGGAATTCAACCTTATCAAATAAGAACTCACACTTCGAAAGCTTGCCATAAAGCTTCTCCTTCTTGAGGGTCTCCAGAACTATCCTCAGGTGTTTCTCATGTTCCTCCGGGGTCTTAGAATAAATTAGTATATCATCAATGAATACTACCATAAACTGGTCCAAGTACTGATGGAACACCTTATTCATTAGGTTCATGAATATCATCGGGGCATTTGTCAACCTAAACGGCATCACTAAGAACTCAAATTGCCCAAATCGCATCCTGAAAGTTGTCTTCGGAATGTCTTCCTTCTTCACTTTTACCTGGTGGTACCCCGACCTCAAGTCTATCTTTGAAAATACCTTCGCTCCGCTGAATTGATCAAATAAATTGTCAATCTGCGATAACGAATATTTATTCTTGATAGTGAGGTTATTTAGTACCCTGTAGTCGATACACATACGTACCGACCCATCCTTCTTCGGTACAAATAATACCGAAGTACCCTACAGTGATAAATTGGAGCGGATGAAGCCCTTGTTCTATAACTCATCCACCTGCTTCTTTAACTCAACCAGTTCATTGTTGTTCACTCTATAGACGTGCTGTGATATCGGCTCTGCTCCTGGCACCAAGTCTATAGAGAACTCCATATCTCTGTCGGGTGGCAAACCCGGCAACTCCTCCAGAAAGACGTCTATATACTCTGTAATCAATGGATATGGCGGCTCATGCTCTTCCACCATGGCTCCACAGAAGTCTCCCTCTCTCTGCTCTACTATTCTTCCAACGAACTCAAACTCTGGCTCTCTTGGCACCTAAAACAAAACTTTGCCCCATGACAATCAATACTAGCATGGTGCCTACTCAACCAATCCATCCCGAGTACTATATCGTAGCTCGGAAGTGGCATTACAAGTAGACACACACTCAACTCTAGGCCTCCCAAAGAAACTCTTCGATCCTTGCAAACATCACTGACTAGGATAATGCCACCCCGTGTCATGATCTTCCAAGTCCTCGCTAACGGTTCAGTCTTAAGGTGATATTTTAGAGCAAAATATACAGATACAAAACTATGTGAAGCACCAAAATCAAATAAAGCATGAGCTAGAAAAGAACCAAGATAGACTGAACCTGAGATAACATCACCGACTGGCTCCTCCTCCTCAACGGTCAAGGCGAAAGCTTGCCCCTATCACTGGGCACATCTCTACTGTTGCTGGTGCTGAGCGAACTGCTGCTGTTGTGGTGGTAGAGTAGGTCCTCTCTGGTATCCCGCTGGTGGTCTTGCGGGTGCTCTTTGTGCATGTGCCCCACCCTGAGCTGGACGAGCTGGAGCTCTAGGACAAGCCCTCAACTGATGGTCTTCTGATCCACAGAATAAGCACTGGCCCAATCTTATCCTGCAGGCATCCCATCCATGTCCTTGCTTCTTACAGAATGGGCAAGGAATAGCTGGCCTCTAGATCTGGTGCGTCTGTTGTACCGGCACCCTAGCTGGTCCATGATAATGCTACATCGGCTCTTGGAAGTGCCTCTGATGCTACTGCTGAAAGTGAGGCCGCTTCATTGGACCTGTATTAGTACTATATCCTCCTATGTACCTTAGCCTCTTAAAGCCAAGCTCTAAATCATCCTCTGCCCGCTACGCTTGCCTCAGAATCTTCTCAAAACTAGCGGTGGGGTCACCATTTGTATGTGATTTGATCTCCTTGTTCATGCCCTTTCTCAACTTCCTGGCCCTTTCTCTGGGGTTCTGTCCCTCCATAAAGCGGCCTAATCTATAATATTCTGCTGTATACTCATCCACCGTCATACCTCCCTAAACGAGGTACTGAAACTAGCCCTCTAGAGATATCAGAGCCACATCTGGAAAGAACTTTTCCTTGAAGAGATCTTTAAAAGCTTCCTAAGTAAGTTCTGGTGCTAAGATCCTGGGGTCCGTCCTGAACCAAGTCAGTGCGATATCAAACATCATGCTTCCTACGGCTTCTACCTGCAACCTCTTTAGAATCTGCACCAGCCGTAGGTTCCTCTCAATGTCTTCTATACAACCATCATCATAAATAATCCCTTCAGTGCCTTTAAAGTCCTTCGACCACATCCTCTTGAAATCTACGATAGTCCCCGGCCTTGGCTGCTATGGGGTAAACTGAGGTGGTACCATCTATGGCTGGACTAAGACGGTTCTCTCAACTGCGACGAGCGTAATCTAGTAAGCATTATTAATGCCCTGCCTTATACCTCTGATTGGCGCTGTTATGCCTCCATCATCTAGTAAAAGAGTACAAACATATATGTCTGATCGACTGTGGAAGGTGGGGGTGGAAGATTCCCTGAAACTGTAGGCGCTGTCTTTTGTACCGGAGGTGGAGCAACTCCGAAAGCAGTTGCGAAAATACCCACCTGGATCGGTGAAGCGGGCCTCTGGAATGTATCTGCTGGATCTTGTTGACACCTGGATGCATGGAATACTGAGAGCGATGTGCTTCCTGTAACACCTCCTCACACAGCTCTCCACTAGGCACACACAATCTATCTCCATGTCTCAAAGATCTATCCTCAGCAATGATGAAATCATCCTCTAATCCTGCTCTTACCTGAGATCTGATGCTCCTTAGAGATGCATCCTCATACTGGGCTACCTTGATCCTATCCATCAAATCTGAATGTATCTGCAATCCCTATATCTGCATCACCAAACCAGGAATAATTACCTCAATGCCCAAGCCCTCTAAGTCCTCCAACAAATATCGATCCTGCGTCAAGAACATAGCTACCGGATACCTATTCAAAGCATCAAAAACTATATTAGCTTTCCCAGGATGATATTGCAAAAAATATATCAAAATCCTTCATCAGTTCCAACCACCGATGATGTCTCATGTTCAACTCTTTCTGCACAAAAATGTACTTCAAGCTCTTGTGGTCTGTGAAGATCTCCACACGCTCTTCGTACAAATAATATTTCCACAACTTCAGGGCGAAGATGACTGCTGCCAACTCCAAATCATGGGTAGGATAGTTCTTTTCATGAGGTCATAATTGCCTGGATGCATAGGCAATTACTTTCCCATTCTACTGAAGAATACAACACAAACCTTTTCCCAATGCATCACTATAAATAATGAAACCTCCAGACCCTGATGGCAATGTCAAAATAGGAGCAGACGTCAAACTCTTCTTTAATTCCTCAAAATCAACCTGGCAATCCTCTGTCCAAACAAACTTTACATCCTTCCTGGTGAGTCTGGTCATCGGCTCGACAATCCTCAAAAAATCCTGCATAAACTTTCTGTAGTAGCCTGCCAATCCCAAGAAACTTCCGATCTCTGCTACCGGACTCAGGGTCTTCCAAGACTCCACTGCTGCGATCTTCTTCGGATCCACTAAAATACCATCATCAGTCACAATATGCCCCAAGAATTCCACCTTGTCCAGGAAGAACTCACACTTAGACAACTTCCCATACAGCTTCTCCTTCCTCAGCACATTCAACACAATTCGCAAATGCTCATCGTGCTCCTCCGGTGTCTTAGAGTATATGAGTATGTCATCGATGAACACCACCACGAACTTGTAAAGGTACTGATGGAACACCTTGTTCATCAAGTTCATAAATACCGCCAGTGCATTAGTCAAACCAAACGACATCACCATAAACTCGTACTGACCATACCGAGTTCTAAAAGTAATATTCGGTATGTCCTCCGGCTTTACTTTTACCTGGTGGTAGCCTGATCTCAAATCTATCTTAGAAAATATCTTGGCACCACTCAACTGATCGAACAAATCATCAATTCGTGGCAAAGGATACTTATTCTTAATAGTGAGATTATTCAAAGCCCTGTAATCAATGCACATGTGCACCGATCCATCCTTCTTCGGTACAAACAATACCGGGGCTCGCCACGGTGAAGAACTCGATCTGATAAACCCTTTATCCTATAATTTGTCCAGCTGCTTCTTCAGCTCGACCAGCTCGCTGTTGTTTATTCTATAGACATGTTACAAAATTGGTTTTGCACCTGGCACCAAGTCTATAGAGAATTTAACATCTCGATCTGGCGGCAACCCTGGCAATTTCTTAGGAAACATATCCAATAACTCTTATATCAACGGATGCAGCAATTCCTTGTCTTCCACCATAGCTTCACAAATAATATCTTCTCCCTGCTCTGCAGCTCCTCTAGCAAACTCAAACTCTGGCTCTCCTGGTGGATCAAACAAAACTCTACCTCCTCTATAATCTATGCTAGCACGGTGTCTACTTAACTAATCCATCCCGAGTACAATATCGTAGCTCGGAAGTGACATTACAAGTAGACACGCTCTCAACTCCCAGCCTCCCAGAGTAACTCTCTGATCCTTGCAAATATCATTAACCAGGATAATGCCTCCCCCGATCATGATCTTGCAAGTCCTATGTAAAGACTCAGCTACAAAACCATACTTTAGAGCAAAAGAAACAGATACAAAACTATGGGAAGCACCACTATCAAACAAAGCTGAAGCTGGAATAGAATCAAGAAGAATAGAACCTGCGATGATATCTCCGGTGGGTTCGTCCTCCTCAACGGTCATAGCAAACGCTCGTCCTTGACGTGCACCTCCCTGCTGCTGATGCTGGATATAACGATGTTGCTGTGTCGAAAGCGGTCCCCTCGGCTGTAATGCAGGTGGTTTCGTCTGTGCCCTCGGAGCTGAAACTGCTCCCTGAACTGCACGATGAGGACACTCTCTCAATTGATTCCCTTCAGTACCACAATAAAAACAAACTCCCAACCTCTTCCTGCAAACTTTCCAGATATGGCCAAACTTCTTGCAAAAATTATAGAAAGATTGCTGTAACTGTCTCTACTGCTGTGGTGCCTAGTAAAACGATGCCCTAGCTGGAGTCTGGTGCTGCTGAGGCTGTTGGAAAGGCCTGGAATAAAAATGAGGACATTTTGAAGATATTGTACTGTTGTTTTCTCCCAAAAAAGAATCACGGTCTCTCTTGGGCTTCAAACCTAACTCCCGCTCAACCTTGCGTGCCTCCGCAAGTATCTCCGAGTAGGTCTCATAAAAATACGGAATGAGGATCTTCACTTCCTAGTTTAGATCCTCACAGAAACGAATAGCCCGAAACTCCGGCTCTCTCACAAAATACTCTGTAAATTGGGTTAACCTGCCGAACTCCGCAGCGTACTCCTCCACAGACATGCTCCCCTGAATGAGACTCTCAAACTACCTCTCCAAGTCTAGACTGTCTTCCCGAGCGAAGAACTTTTTCTTGAAGAGGTCCTTGAATACCTCCCAAGACTGTCCTGCGTCAACAAGAATCGGTTCATTCCTGAACCAAGTACGAGTGACGTCGAATAGTTGAAGTCCTACCGCCTCAACCTTCAGATCCTCAGAAAGACAGGATACCCTCATAAGATGATCAATGTCCTCGAGCCAATCAACAGCATAGACGATGCCCTCCGTCCCTTTGAAGACCCTAGGCTCCAGCTTCTTGAAGTCCTGAATGTTGCCTGGCCAAAGCTGAGCAACCTAAGGAATATCCTGCTGCTGGACCGAAACTCCTCTATTGACTACGACACGAGCAAGATGATGAGCACTCTCGATGCCCTGCCATAAAACGTTGATCTGCCTCTGATGTACCTCTGACTGAGCCCTCTGTGACTCGAGCATCTCACAAAATAGTGTAAACATCTGTGTCATCTCTGCTGGCACAGGAGGTGGAGGTGGAAGCCCCTCAGATACAGATGGCACAGTCCTCTGAGTATGTGGTGGACCTCCGAAAGTAGCTGACACTCCAATCACCGAAGAAGTGACTGGTGCAGGCCCTTGGGACGTCGTAGACCTCTCAGAAACTGCTCTCCCCTGCTGCGATCTAGTCTTAGGCGATATCCTGAAAGAAAGCGAAAGAAAGAATCAATATGGCACATGATGTAAGACACTCAAGGAAAGGACAGATTAAGAGATCAAGTATCAATATCAAAGGAGAATAGTTGAATGTATCAAAGAATTTTTCATAGATGTGATTGAGTATTCTCAGCCTATATTCTATATCCTAAATCAAGCTCGCAATAGTACAACTAAGTCATCGCACTACTACGACATCGCACAACTTGCAAATCCTGACCTGCATGGGCCACCACTAAAAACGTATCACGACCCGCACCCGGTGTAAGGGTACAAGTTGAGAACAACGCCCAGCCTACGCCGCAGAATCAGCGGTAGAACGTTGTCTGGGTAATCTATATAGCAATATAATGAACCACCAACAATAACAATATACTCAATCACAGATCTAAGATGGAATGAGCACGAATCAGATAAAGAATAGAATAGTCATATACAACTCATGAGTCTGGAATAATACATCAATGAGTCTGAAAGAAATACTAACAAATAAGCTGGAGACAAATCCAGTACAAGAATACTAAGAAGCTACTAATCCTGAGTCATCTGCCTCAATTGGGATAAGTCCCTTCTGAACCAGAGTCTTTGAATCTAAACCCACAACATCCTGGGGTCCATAATGTGTAGGATACCACTCCTCAGTGTCACCGGGAAAAAATATATCCAGTCAGGAAAGGAGCATAGTACATCTTTAATGGCAGTTCTAATCAATGATAAAAACTATGTAACAGTAAATATATGTGAATATACAAGATGCAACAATAGATACAAGAGACATACAATAAGGAAATACTGGAATAAACAATAATGAATAATATGTCAATGAACAAGAATACTAATGACTAAGTGAGTGAGTACTAGCTTTAACATGTGATCGGCTTGGGAACTTGCACAGGAATAATGGCCTGGTTAGTCATACGTGCGGTGTATGACCAACACTCACAGGAAAACAATACTTACACAGGAAGGTATGATCATATATGTACACTAAAATACTCCCCACCCCAACTGGTATAATAGATCCAACCATGGTAAGCTATGGTACGGGATTCTCTAAGAAGGTAGCAAATCTTCCCGAGAATCAGTGTCTATACATGCACAAGATAATCAATGAAACAAGACTTGCATAAGATACACCATATACAAGGAATAATATCTCATGATGAGATTTGGATATACCAATCAGTGTAACCATCGTGTCAAGGAAAATGGATATCTACAATAGATACAATAAACATAGAGGATATCATAAATGATAAACTATCAGAGAATGTACTCGCCTGAAGTCCAAAGAATAGTCTCACAGATGTCTGATACGGTACCTCGGAGACCTAGATATGGAATATAATATCAATACAAGGTTTCGGAAAGAAAATAAGTTAAACTAGTCAACTTCTAGGTCAACAAGTCAACTCTAAGTCAAAAGTCAAAGTAAGGTCAACTATGGTCAAACTATGGTCAATTATGTCAAACTATGGTCAACTACCTTTTTCTAGGTTGCAAAAGTCTATCACAAAGATATTGGGTTCAAATACTAAAGTCTAGGTCATAAACTACATCTTAGGATACTAGGATACCGTATCTCTGGATACGTAAAATAATAGAAAAATATCACGTATATGTCAAACAATATTAATTATATATAATCATAATTACAAACATTAAATAGATGCCTTGGTTTTGAACCAACTTGGTATCACCACACTAACCCATAATATTGATATCCAAACCCAATACCTTGGGTATCTCCAATTACCTTGTTACTTACCTTGGTATCTCAAGGTAATACCCAATACTTTACTTATGCTAACTACCCTTTAAAAATAATATATGCTACACTACATATATCTATATATAGTATACTATAATACAAATAGCAATTAGAAAAATATTTACATATATATTAATTACCATATATATATATATATATATATATATATATATATATATATATATATATATATATATATATATATATATATATAACTGCCAAACTGTCGCTAAAGGCCCCCGCCTACTGTCGCTGAAAACCACTGTTGCTGTTGATACTCTGATATTTTAGTGACGAACCTCTGCAGTTGTCGCCAAAAACTGTCGCTATAGCCCCTAATACGGATGTTGATACTATTGTTATAGTGTCAAACTTCTGCAGTTTGTCACCGAAGCTCTTGCTGCTGCTTCTGCGACACACACTGCTGTCGCTATAGCTCCTGCCCTCTCTCTCTCTCTCTCTCTCTATATATATATATATATATATATATATATATATATATATATAATAATAATAATAATAATAATAATAATAATAATTATATATATATATATATATATATATATATATATATATATATATATATATATATATATACCACATAATATATATATATACAATTTGCATATAATACTACTAATAAATATACATACACCCATACATATATATGTACATAATATCTATATAGAAATATACACATACATAGTAAGATAATTATAACAACACACATACGTTTACGTATATATAAACACATACACAATATACAACATACATTACATAAATATAAATATAACAACATATAAATATCTACTTGACATATACATATCTATACATACTACCATATAATGTTGTGTATATATATTTATGTAATATTGTATCTTAGATCTATGTATATACCATATGTGTATATATTATATGTAACTATTCTTCTACATGTGTGTGTGTGTATATATATATAATTACACTTCTCCATGAATAAGAACACAAGAGAATTAGATCTATAATTAAATTGCACACACATGGAACGTATCACCCCGTATCCCACTAGATCTAGAATACGCATGCAACACGAGTCCACCACACATCCAAACGTACCCCGAAGGACACAAATAAGTCATATATATTATTTATGAATAATATGAAGAGTCAAATACAATTCTACGTGTACGTGTCAAAATATGACATGTTCAAAGTCCCGTGTTGAAGGAAAAACCCCCAAATCAACACGTATCACCAAATTATTGGGATACGACCTACACATACCCAATTATAGACACGACACTAGCCTCAAACACATAAGCACATGCCAAATTGATCTATAGGACCAATTGACACACAACAAATGTCAATCTCGGAATTTCTCCAAAAGTGACACAAAAAGTACCATAACTTTCACTATAGGCCTCCTATGAACATAAAATCAAATCCTACGGGTAGCCTATGCATATGGGTTGATTTCTCATGATTAAATCTCATATTTAGAACCTAAATTAAGTAAAAAAAACTGAATTATACCTATTAGGAGATGGATTCCCAATAAAACCTCCAAATGTGATAAAATTGGCCTCCAACTTGTAGATTCTTGCTCCTCTATCCTTACTCCACTAGCCTTCAATGGTGATCTGGGAAGAAATTGGGATGAAATTTGATAGAGAAATGAAGTGGGAATGAAGGAATTTGGTTAAGGGAAATTCTAGATCTAGTTTTGAAACGAAAAGAGGAGAGAGAAATCAATTCCCCCCTCTTTAATAGGCCGCCCCCCTCTATCCCTTCCTCAAGCTACTATGTAATATCTATTATACCCCTTGGGGCCTCTCATGAAGAAATAATTAAGGAGGAAAGCTTCTAGTCTAATGGTTTAATTAATTTTAATCCATCTCCTAATCAATAGGCTTTCTAATTGGGCTCAAATCTAACAATTAATACATGTTGGTCCATGAGTCTAAACTAAACTAGTTAGGTCCACTAACACAAGTCCAAAATAAATAACTAACATCTAACAATAATTAAATAATACAACAAATAATTATTTATCATGCATAATATTTAATTAATTTATAAAATTACTAAAATATCCTTTCCTAGAAAATATGGTAGTGACAAGTCTACCCTCCTTAAAATAATTTCGTCCTCGAAGTTCAAATACAAAAACTACCCCTAGAAAATAATAGAACATAATAATGAATAGAACTAAAGAATAGAACAAACTATGAAAGAACATACCTCAAGACACAAACAAATATGGATAACGCTCTCACATTTTATCCTTCCTCTCCTAGGTAGACTCCCCCAGAGAGTGATGCCTCCATGCCTTGTGGTCTGTGAAGATCTCCACACGCTCTCCGTATATTGGGCCGATAGCCACCGGAGACCTTTGGAGTTTAAGATATAGCTTTAATTTTGTTTTGCTTGTGTTTGATTGTTGTTTGTTATAGTGCTAAGGTTTTGTTTTATGCTAGGTTGGCAGTCTGGTTTTCTTAAGGATTTCTCCGACACGTGGTACGATTTATTTTGGTGGAGTGGCAAGCTTAATCCTTGATTCATCGGTCCTCTCAGTATTCTTGAGAGGGTCAGTACAGTCGCTTACAGACTAGACTTACCACTTGCACTGGAGAGAGTGTACAACGTGTTTCACATATCGCAGTTGAGATGGTACATGACAGATCCCAATTATGTGTTGGATCACTCGGAGATAGAGGTGGGCCCTACTCTCAGCTATCCAGAGCAGCCAGTGGAGATTCTGGATCGGAGAGAGAAGGTGCTGAGGAACCAGACGATTCCTTTGGTGTGCATCGCGTGGGGGCATCACTCGCCAAGAGAGAGTACCTGGGAGCGAGAGACCGAGATGCGCGAGCGATATCCATATTTGTTCGAGCCGTGACGTATAATTCTTTCTTGCATTGTACTATTTACTTTTTGGTAGATAGTTTCTTCCTTAATTTTAAGGGCAAAATTTTTCTAAGGTGGGTAGGTTTGTCACTCTCACATTTTTATCCAAGGATAGTTTAGTAATTGTCAATGGGTATTATTATTTTAGGATAATTTAATTTAATATTTGTGCATTGCATGATTTAATTATTTATTGTATTATTAATTATTGCTAGTTGTAGATTTGTTTAAACTTGTGTAGTGGACCTAACCCAATTATTTAGAATGCATTAACCAAACTTTAGACTAGTCTAATTTGAGCCCATGAATTAGGCCCAATGATTAGAAGGCTTAATTAATTAATGAAACCATTAGACTATAACCTTTCCTCCTTAATCAAATTCTTCATGAGAGGCCCCAAGGGTATTTGTGACTTTGTACATTGCTTGGGAAGAGGGTTTCTTGTTCAGCCTATATAGGAGGAGAGAGAGAGTGCTTTCATTTCTTTTCATCCCCAAAATTCTAGATCTATATTTTTCCTCTTCTAATTTTTCTCAATTCCCTCATCAATTCTCCATCAATTCTTCACCAATCTCTTCCCAAATTATTCATTGAGGTTGCTACACTAAGGATCTACAAGAAGGAAGCAAGGAGCAAGGAGGAGGAGGCAAAGATCTACAAGGAGAGGAGCTACTTGGCAATTAGGGATTTTTCATTAGGAATCCATCTCCTAATAGGTACAATTTAGTTTTTCCCCTTTGAATAGGCTCTAGATCTGAGATTTTATCATGAGAAATTAACCCACATGCATAGGCTACCCATAGGATTTGGTTTTGGGTCAATCGGAGACCTACGGTGGAAGTTATGACCAAATTGGTGTCAATTTTGGGAGAATTTCGAGATTGGCATATGTAGTACTTATCATTGGATCTAATAGATCTAACTGACACTTGATTTCTTGTTTGTGACTAGTGTCATGTCCATAATTGGATATGTGTAGGTCGTATCTTGTCAATTTGACGAAACGGGTTGATTTTGGGATTATTTTCTCCGACATGGGACCTTGTGCATATCACTTTGTGACATGGACACGTAGACACACTAATTACTATACGTATTGTTCATAATTTATGTATTAGCCTTGTTTGTATCCTCCAAAATATGTTTGGTTGTGTGTTGGGGCCGTATCGCAAGCGTATCATAGAAACGTATGATACGGGTGCGATGCGCTCCATGTGTTTGATGTTTTGTTCTTCTCATTATGCATGCATATATATATTTACATATATATATATATGCCATCTATGGGTTATATAGAGTATATAATAGGGTTTTTGGGTTTTTGTGTTTGTGTGTGTCTATGTATATATAAATATACTAGTGTAGATAGTTATATATATATATATATATATATATATATATATATATATATATATATATATATATATATATATATATATATATATATATGTGTGTGTGTGTGTGTGTGTGTGTGTGTGTGTGTGTGTGTGTTGTCTTGTAGGTATATATGTATTCTTGTGCTTGTTTGTATCTGTGTATATATATATATATATATATATATATATATATATATATATATATATATATATATATATATATATATATATATATATATATATAGGATGATTCATATGGCTAAGGAATGTATCATGAGTATTATATGAGCATTAGAGCTTTGGTAAGGAAAGTGTGCTATGTATCCATGAAGAGGGTCGACAAGGTGCTGTGACATATTGAGTGTGTATATGTTTGTGTGCCTTGGAACTTGAGGTAAGAGTGTGAATAGCAGCAGTGGCTGTCCGTTTGTAGCAGGCTAGTAGGAAGGGGTTCTGGCCTGTGTGCACTGCAAGATGTAGTGATGCTCCTGCATTCAACAGCAGGAACTCGTACAGGTAGCAACTGCGTTTAAGTACTGTAGTTCAGCAACATCAGCAATAGGGTCTTCGTGTGCACAGCAGCAAATCCGAAGCCAGAGCAGCAGCAGCAGCCCGCATGAACAGCCTTTGAGTGCTTCTTTTATTCTTAGCTCAGCCTGTATAGCATAGCTTCATAGTGTATCGACTTAGTGACTTACCATTAGACTCTTGCAACCTAGATTTCATTGATTTGACTTAGAAATGGTGTATCGACCTAGAATTGTATCAACTTATCTTATTTCTATTTTAGAACCTTGTATTGATGTAACATACTATATATAGGTTGTGAGACACCGGCTTGGGCATCGAGAGACACACCTTGCTCAGGACGTCAAGCGAGTACATTTCTTTGATTGTTTTCAATTCATAATATTGTATATATGCATGTTCTAGAATTGTATACATTGATCCCGACACAGTGATTTTATGGACTGGTGCTATATGGATCCCTTTATGAGATGTTATCCCCTACCGTGTTTAGCGGGTACTCGTGTATATTGTATCTTATAGTGTATATTGGGTATTAATTATATTTCATGTTCATATACTGCTCGTATTCAGTATGCTTATTCGTGTACACTCACCGCTCGTGTTCGGTGGTTATGATATTCGTGTACACCGACTTCTCGTGATAGTGGTTATATTTTCGTGTTCGTAGCATGTCGTGATTGGATCCATCGGTATTAGTTGGGGGTGGAAGAGTATGAGTTGATTATGTGATCAAAGCCATTGTTACATCGTGTACATTCTGGTTACATACCTCACTTGTAATCATCTTACCTGATCATGTTCACCCAACCCAATCACATAATGAACTCGTATTCTGAGGCACATTAGATTGTTTAGATTTCAGTTTATTTTATCGTATTGCTGATATTCATATTATTGATCTATATTCTCGTACATTACCTGTATATATCTTGTTCATTATTCATATATTTAGTGATCTTGTATTTCATTTCTATATCTGTTTATATGCTCGATTATGCTATTGAAACTGCTTTCAGAGGTATGTACTTCACTCCAATCCTGACTAGATATATTTTTCCAGATGGCTGGCTTCTAGAGCAGTGTCCCATATTCTACGGGCCGCGGGACGACGTACCTTTAGAGAACACTCTTATTGACCAGGGTGACTTAGTTGCAGAGCCCGATGAGGTCTAGCTTATTTTGTATTGGATTGTATTAGACTATTCTTTTAGTGGATTCACACCTTGTATATTATTTCAGATTATGGATTATATCTTTTTTCTTCCTTCGCTATTTTTCCATTCGTGCACTATTTCTTCCTTAGTTTGTTTTGTGATTGAGATTAGATATTCATGTGAGATACCATATTGCTCCTCCGTTCGGAGTTGAGATGATTGACAGGTACCATATTTTATTGTTGAGATGTTAGATAGTTAGAAATGTCCCAGACAGCGTTCTACCATCGATTCTGCGGTGTAGGTTGGGCGTAATCACGTACTCGTGCCCGAATATCTGGGTACGGGTCATGACACATTTTTAGTGGTGGCCCATGCAGGTCTATATAGATATCGTAGTTGTGCTCAACTAGAGTACTGCTACGAGCCTGCTTTAGGAAACAGGATTTAGGCGGAGAGTTACTCAATCACATATAGGAAAATTTTAATATATATTTTTGCAAATCCTTATCTATTGGATATTGTCTTTCATTTTGAGTAAAGTTCTGTCCTTCTTTGACGATATCGCATTATATTCAATATTGATTCCGTATTTTCAATCTATCTTCAGGATGCCGCCGAAGACGCGTTCCCAGCGATCAGGTATCGCGACAGCGTGATCAGTCACTTCATCACCCATGAGGGCAGCACCCTCAGACGATGGTCCAGCACCTACATTCAGGAGGTCAGCTTTGTCAGTCCAGGTGGGCGTATCGGCAGCATCATTCGGAGGTGCCCCACCTCTAGTGTCGAGGACAGGACAGAAAGTTTCAGAGGATCTTCCACCTCCACCACCAGTGGTTGATCAGACGTAGATGTACGCACTTCTCTAGCAGATGATGGAGGCACAGCAGCGATAATCAGAGGTTCTGCGATAGAGCATGGAGAACGCTCACCAGATCGCACTCACAGCGGTGGAGAGAGCTACTACCGCCCCGCTCACCAGATCGCACTCACGATACCAGTTAAGTTTATTCCGCATCAGCCGAGGTCGGGTACCATTATCGACTTCAAGAGGATGGGCCCGAAGACTTCAGAGGCATCGAGGGGATTATCTATGCGGACGAGTGGATCGAGGACATCGAGCGAAACCTGCGGCTGGCGCAGATTTTAAAGATGCTACAGATAGAGGCTGCGGGTTGTATGATGTTCGATATTGCCCTGACATGGTTCCAGACCGACCCGAGGATTGCAGCACCAGGACTCTCTTGGAAAGCTTTCAAGGAGAAGTTCTTCTCAGACATGGCTTTTACATCTTTGGAGAGTCGGTTCCAGTATCTTGTCTAGGGAGGCATGTCAGTGGATGAGTATGCGGCGGAGTATTGCCGTCTAGGATGCTTCGTGGAGGGTCAGAACCCTAGAAATAAGGCCAGGAAGTTCAGGAAGTGCTTGAAATGGAAAGTCAAACCCCGCACCAACGGAGATCCTACCGCCACCTTCGAGGATATACTCAAGCAGGCGCAGAGAGCAGAGGATGACTTAGAGCTTGGCTCTAAGAGGCAGAGGGACACAGGAGAATCCGGCAGCTCCACGGGTCCAGCAAAGAGGCCTCAATTCTAGCAGTAGAACCAGAGGCCTTACCAGTACCAGAGGCATCAGTATCACGGGCCAACTAGAGCGCCGGCTTAGCAGATGCATCAGATCCAGAGGGCAGCAGTTCCTTATACTTTCTGTAAAAAGCAAGGATACGGATGGAACGCATGCAAGAGGCTAGGCCAGTGCTTATTCTGTGGATCGGGAGATCATCAGTTGAGGGCTTGTCCCAAAGTCCTAACTCATCTAGCTCAGGGTGGAGGACAGGCACAGAGGGCACCCGCTCGACCACCAACGGGCCAGCAGAGAGGACCTCTTCCACCACAACAGCAGCAGTTTGCCCAGCATCAGCAGAATAGAGGAGAGCATCGACAGGGGCGAGCTTTTGCCCTGACTGTCGAGGAGGAGGAGCCGATTGGCGATGTCATCTCAAGTTCTGTTTATCTCGATTTCTTTCCAGCTCATGTTTTGTTCGATTCTGGTGCTTCTCATAGCTTTGTATTTGTATCTTTTGCTTTGAGGCATCGCCTTGAGTTTGAACCGTTGGCGAGGACTTGCAAGATCACGACTGGGGGTGGCATTATCCTTGTCAGTGATGTTTGCAAGAACCAGAGAGTTTATTTGGGAGGCCGTGAGCTAAGCGTATGTTTGCTCGTAATGCCACTTTCTAGTGTCATGCCCCAGTCCCAAAATACGTAGGACCGGGAATACGTAAGCATGCCAGCCGTATGTATATGGTAACTCCAATATGTGGATACCATAATATACGCGTACGCTGTGATATGAATGTTAACTCACATGTGGTATATATATTGTCACAAGTCACATGGCATAACTATATCTCATCCGCAAAATCAAATAACCAATCAACTATATAACTGAATCAAGTATAAAATGCTTGATAAGAACAAGTAGTTGGGTGGAAACAAATCCACTACCAAACTAGAATATAAGAGAAACCAAATAAGTACATCTAATGAATAATGAGACTCGAAGAGAATACCTCCTCGAAAGAGATATAAGTAGCAAGTCCTGATCCATGCTCCTGCCAATAGTCAAGATCATCTATACCTGGAAAGGGATCAGGTCCTCAGAGGAACGTAACAAGATACATAGAAGCATGTCAATTGAATACAATAAAACATGCATAATAGACAAAAAAATATAAGTATGTTGTACTAGACAATCTATATGAAATACATAATAAGGATAATCTTTCGACGTATGGGTAGGTGTAGTCTACTCTATCTATCTCACAACTCACACACACGTCCACGAACATCATCAGCCGTCATACCGCGAGGGTAGCGACCATGTGACACCATCAATCGACATACCGCGAGGGTAGCGACCATCACGATACAACTCCCGTAGTGCGTGCTAGTTACTACGGTTTACCAGAGTGAGTAGCCCATACGCCTACTGAATGTCCTCCCCTCCCATGATACTATGTGTCAAGTGTGTGTCAACATATATAGTATATAATTATGACTGAAAGAAACACATATATAATGAGTATATAAAAATATGATAAGCATGCAAAGTACTATAAGCAATTTGGCAAAGTATCTTGCCAGGCAAGAAAGCTGCGAAGTGTAAGCGTCTAGACATCAAGCATAAGGGATCAGAACTATGATATCAGAATGAACGTCTCCGGATGCTGAAATAAATATCACCAACGTTCTCAGAATAAGCGAGATAGTCAGAAAAGTCTACCCTTTCGTCCAATTTGGACACAGGTGCAAAACAATATTTTGGGCCAAAGTGGGGTCCAAATGTGGCCCACTTTGCACCAAAATACATGCCAGAGGTAAAGGTCTATAAATGGGACAAATTATATGTCAAACAAATTCTAAACGTCGATACGAACTCAACAGTATGTCCAATTTTGGATTTCGGTGAGCCGATCAAAAATTTGCCCTTCAAGTCAACCGTGGGGCCCGCAAATAGGAGGCTTGGTCAACTGTCTCTGAATTGCATGAAACTTGGGTCACAGGACCAGTGTGATACCATGAATCCATTGGCGCAAGTTTGGTCGCATTCTGACGAGCGTACACAAAATGGGGTGGTATTTTGGAAAAGTTGTGACACGGGAACTTTTTAAGGATACAGGTTGATTCCGAAATCCCACACGTCAGGATATACCATACGTGCCTTTCGGTGCAATTGGTATGCGATGAGGCGGTCCCGTTTGGTGGGGCGCAGTCTGTATCATAAAATTCTAGTTTTTAAAAATTAAGTTTTTTGTCGTTTTGGAGGCCGAATAATTTAACACATAAAATAAATTAATAAAAACTAAAAGAACAGAAAAAATCTCAGTTATATTGGGAAGAAAATCCTTCAATTAGTTTTTGAAAACATTAAACAGCTTGATGGCAAATTGGGTTTGAACATGGGGGTTTGGGTTGAAGTTTTTGGACTATTTTTGTTCAGTTTTTCGGCCATTTTTTGGTCAATTTTTCGACCAATCCGGGACACGAAAACTTGTCTCGCTTGAATGAAAATCCTAGAGGGTTAGGTTGTTAACGTACACGGATAAACCGCTCGAGAAAAGGACGAGAGATGAGGGAGATATGTTACCTTGAAGAGGGGGCAAAACTGTGATGTACACGCACGCGGCGGCGAGGGGTGGGGGTCACCGGGGGTCGGTCGTCGGGACGCGGGGCTGGGGTAGGGTTAGGGTTTTGAGTAGTTTATGGTTATAATATATATATATATATATATATATATATATATATATATATATATATATATATAGAGAGAGAGAGAGAGAGAGGGGGAGAGGGAGGGGGAGTCCGCGGGATTCGGGGGGGTTTCTTAGCTGCTGGGGGAGGGGAGGGGAGGGACTAGAAATAGGGTCTAGGGTTAGTTTAGGATTAGGTTTTGGGTAATCTAGGTTTAGTTAGGATTAGTTAAGGTTTTTATTTGTTTATTTATTTTTTCTTTTCTTTTTCTTTATCTTTTTTTCTTTTCTTTTCCTTTTCTTTTTATTTATTACTATTAATAATATTATTATTATTAATAATATTATCATTATTATTATTATTTATTATTGTTATTATTAATTATTATTATTATTAACTATATGTTTATTAACATATATATATATATATTTATATATATACAGATAAAATTATAAAAATCCAAAAAGAATATTTGCACACTAAAAATAAATTCTAGAAAAATTACTTTGCAAAGTTTTAATAAAATACTACACCCAAAATATTTTATGAAATATTTTATAATTAATAATTAGATATTTATTTAGTTATAAAAATTAAATAATTATATTATATAATTAACTAAGTAATTAATTAAATGGTTATCTATAAAATAGGTAATAGTAAATAATATGCAATCTTACAAAAAAGGGAATGTACCTAATTTAATACGGGTAATTATGGGCTGCTAATTATAGAAGTGTTGGAATTGGAAAATAACCATAATTAAATTATATATATATATATAAATACTTAATATTTAACAATTAATCTATGGTCGTTACACTAATGTCATACTAATACCAAGGGATCGAATTTCTGTGCCACGAAAAGATTCTACAGGTAGTGTCTCCTGTTTAGGCTACTTCCTATGAAGGTCGATACAGGTTTTGGGGCCATCCTATATTATTAATGTCCAAACCATGGTGTAGTATCCTAATATAATTATTAGATTTTAATTATTTTAAAAAATAATCTAAAATAAATACAAGAAATACAAAATACACACAAAATACCTATTTTGGTTGAGGGGGTTTACAATCTACCCAACTTAAAATAATTTTGTCCTCAAAATTAACACTAATCCATATTCGTAATAAATCACAATAGCTATTAATACTTCATTGCTAGCTAGTAGTGCTTCCTAAAAGTTATGGTCAGCCATTCTAACACTTTTCTCCCTTATTATCCATACACTATTCTTTTATCCTCTAACTCCTCTACACTACCCAACTTACAAGAATTCTACTAGTAGTCCAAGTCTTTTAAGGCTATTGTCTAGGTTGTAAGACGAATTTATTCATTGGGTCAAAATTTTTGGGATACTAGTCTGGAATCTCATAACCTTGATTTTTTCTGTAACCTTCAAGTATCGTAGTCTAATACTGACACGTCACCTGGCCAGTATATATCTGCAAATAATTCGACTACTCTACTATAATGGTCTAGCTGCAGCTGTCGTTGCTTCGCCAGCGATTTGTCATAGTCATCAGTTCGTAAAAAGTGTCTTCAACTCTTTCCTAAGCTTAGTCTAAGTTTTTGGCAACAATTAAGGTCTTAAATAACTTTATAAAACTATTAAAAGTATGAACTATCTCAACAATCCAACTAATTCATGTTAGACTAAAGGATGCTACTCATGGTTTAAAATAATAAGAGAATACAGATATTGTTATAGTGCATATACATAAGGGTTATCATTATGAGCTCATCTTTTTAGTTATTAATTATTACTAACCAATTTATGTTTTAACTAATAAAATAAGGGTAAGGTTGAAGTAAATCAATAATTCATGATGGCACGAAAAGATGCAACTACGATAGAAAGAATTAAGCATGGGACAAGGAATGGATATGGAAGAGAAGATGATCCACCCAAGGGAACGAGATGGTGATAGGAAAAAGGTTACTACTACTGCTACTCGTATCATCCATTAGCATCGTGGGTATGCCACCTAGTTAAAACACCAAATATATTACATTGTGATATGCCCTCAATTACAAAAGATAGTCACAAAGTAATATGATTGGCCTATGGGGTATATCTAGTACTCTCCGTGTATCAAACTTATACCAAGCACGAACATTCATCTTTCCGAAATAGAGGAAGACAAAAACAATAATAAAAAATTATGGGGTTCAATGCGATTAAAGGATTCAAAAAGAGAGTTATAAGGGCAGTTGCAGATTGAAACCTTATTTGGTAAATTTTTATTTGCATACTCATATTAGTATATTTATATAACCAATACGATATGCTCGAACATGTCTAGAGGGCAAGTATTTTTGTCTAACAAGCTGAGTCAACTATTGTCATGCCCCAGTACCAAAATACGTAGGACTAGGAATATGTAAGCATGCCAGCTGTAACACACTAAGGTTAGCTAGACCATAATACACTGATTTTGATTTAGACAATGTATTAGTGTGGGCCCCCAATAATACATATGTCATGAACAAGCTCGATAAAAGAGTAAGCTTGCAAAACTAGGCTATAATAGCAGCATAGGTCGAGGTAGTTCATAAAATATAAGTACGCTGGATTATGATGAAAGAAGGTACAAAATAATACAAGTTCACAAAGAAGAAAAGACTTGTCCGGTGTTGTGCCTCTACAGTTGCCATAATAACTCCTTGTCTAAGTCTCTAGTCGACCAAATGAAGTATGGGCCTCTAAGTTCTACAGTTTGGATAAATACTATCTTCTTATGCAAGTCTATAGTTGGTATCATTCAATTACACTTCATTAATGGGTCAAAAGGACTATGTGCTACTAGGTTATGAGGCATACTATCAAACTTATAAGAATTAACTAATATTGTAACTGCCTTAAGGGGATTCTACAAAATAATCTTGTCCTTGTAAATAAAGTAAAAACTCTTATTGGGATATACGATGAAAAGATCTTGGTACTTATTAGGGTATCCTATTGCATTATATAGGTAATGGTCATCTTAAATCTTAATCATAGTATTTATAGAACAAGGTGTTAACTTTAAGAATAGAAAAGTTACTGGCCCTTAAGTAAAATAGGATATAACACGTATTGAGATATGGGTACAAATTACTTGATTTGAAACTAAAGGATAATCATAAAATCATAGTCTAAATGAGCAACTCAAACTATCAAGTTCTAACTACTAAGCACGTAATTTCAAAATTCAAGATTAACAACTATAATCCTAGCAAACTATATATCCTTAACATAAATGAAATCACTTGGCCTACAATCAGAAGGGTTAGGTGGCACGAATGGAAGGATGAAGGAAGATTTTAGTCGTCGCACAATTAGCGAGCGTTAAGGTTTCGGAGAAACAAGATATAATATTAAATAGAGAGACTCTTGATAATATTATGGTTTAGGAAAGGTGGTATGCATCTCTATGTCGAGGTATGATCAAGAAAAATATTCTATTCATTCCTCTTGGCTTTCTAAGGTACTGTTCTACTAATATCAAGACAAGAAAATAAATTTATAGTTCTCTAATACTATCTCATTATGAAAGTTAGGTTTAGTCCTAATATTCAACCTTGGATTTCTATTGGTTCCTCAATACTAGGGTCAAACAATATGGTCAATTTCTAACTAACCCTAGTAGTGTCTATACTACTCTCAATTCCTTTATAAATGTATCAAGGAATAGTGGTCTATACTACTCTCAATTCTAAACTTAGTGGTGTGTCAATATTCTAGTTGTATTCTTAGTAGGATTGTTACCCTAATTATCATCCTAACAACAAGAATTACTATATTCTAGGAGAAGGCCATACTCAAGGAACTATTACGGAAGTACATGAATCAAGCAGGATGCAATTATTTAAATAGAATGGATTGGAAGAAAGGTGAGTCATAGTCAAATGTGGATGAGATCCTATACTCTAATCCTATTTGCAGGCTTGCTCGGTAATGTAACGTAACCAAGACAATATACTCTCGACCTGCATTGGCCACCACTAAAAACATGTCACGCCCATGTCCCAAAATACGTAGGACTATACATAAGCATGCCAGCCGTATGTATATGGCAACTCCAATATATGAAAACCATAACACATACGTACGCTGTATTATGAATAATAATTAACAAGTGGTATATAATTATCACAAGTCACAGGCATAACTAAATCTCATCCACAGAAATCATAAAAAATAAATAATCATATATGTCAATAAATCAAATATTAACTAGTCGAGAAGAACTAATAGTTGGATGAAAATAAATCCACTACCAACTATAATATAAGAGAAACAAAATAAGTACATCATCTAATGAACAACGAGACTCAAAGAGAAGAAGACCTCCTGCAAATAGCCATGATCGTCTAATGATGTACTTATTAACAAATATATATTAACATATATATATTTATGTTAATATATTAACATTTAGAAGTAGAAATGGTAGCATGTGATATAGAGTATTGTTGTTCATTAGATGATGTACTTATTTTGTTTCTCTTATATTATAGTTGATGTACTTATTTTGTTTCTCCTGCAAATATATATATGTTTATTAACATATATATTTATATTTATATATACAGATGGAATTATAAAAATCCAAAAAGAATATTTGCACACTAAAAATAAATTCTAGAAAAATTACTTTGTAAAGTTTTAATAAAATACTACATCCAAAATATTTTATGAAATATTTTATAATTAATAATTAGATATTTATTTAGTTATAAAAATTAAATAATTGTATTAACTAATTAACTAAGTAATTAATTAAATGGTTATCCACAAAATAGGTAATAGTAAATAATATGCAATCTTGCAAAAAAGGGAATGTACCTAATTTGAGACGGGGAATTATGGGCTGCTAATTATAGAAGAGTTGGAATTGGAAAATAACCACAATTAAATTATATATATAAATATCTAAATATTTAATAATTAATCTATGGTCGTTACACTAATGTCATACTAACACCAAGGGATCAAATTTTTGTGCTACGAAAAGATTCTACAGGTAGTGTCTCATGTGTAGGCTACTTTCTATGAAAGATGATACAGGTTTTGGGGCCATCTTATATTATTAATGTCCAAACCATGGTGAAGTGTCCTAATATAATTATTGGGTTTTAATTGTTTTGAAAAATAATCTAAAATAAATACAATAAATATAAAATACGCACAAAATACCTATTTTTGGGTGAGGGGGTTTACACCGAGTTACAACATAGTGCTCGGGATGGATTGGTTGAGTAGACATCACGCTAGTATCGATTGTCGTGGAGGCAGAGTTTTATTTCAGATGCCAGGAGAGCCGAAGTTCGAGTTCGTCCGAGGAGTAGAGCAGAGCGAAGGCAATTTCTGTAGAGCTTCAGTCGAGGAGCAGGAGCCGCCATATCCGTTGATTGCGGAGTTCTTGGATGTCTTTCCAGAGGAGTTGTCGGGATTGCCGTCGGACAGAGATGTGGAATTCTTTATGGATTTAGTGCCAGGCGCAAAGCCGATCTCTCAGCACGTCTATAGAGTAAGCAACAGCAAACAGGTAGAATTGAAGAAGCAGGTGGATGAGTTGCAAGACAAAGGTTTTATCTGTTCCAGTTTACCACCATGGGGTGCTTCGGTACTTTTTGTACCCAAGAAGGATGGGTCGATATGTATGTGTATCGACTACAGGGCACTTAATAACCTCACTATCAAGAATAAATACCCGTTGTCGCAGATAGATGACTTGTTTGACCAATTGAGCGGAGCGAAGGTATTCTCCAAGATAGACTTGAGGTCAAGGTACTACCAGGTGAAAGTGAAGAGGGAAGACATCCCAAAGACAGCTTTTAGGACTCGCTATAGGCAGTTCCAGTTCTGGGTGATGCCGTTTAGATTGACCAATGCCCCGGCAGTGTTTATGAACCTGATGAACAATGTGTTTCATCAATACCTGGACCAATTTGTTATAGTCTTCATAAACAATATTCTGATATACTCAAAGACCCAGAGGAGCATGAGCAGCACTTGAGGATTGTTCTGGAGACCCTCAGAAAGGAGAAGTTGTATGGCAAGTTGTCGAAGTACAAATTCTTTCTTGATAAGGTTGAATTTCTTGGGCATGTCATTATAGGAGATAGAATCTCGGTGGACTGGAAGAAGATCTCAGCAGTTGAATCATGGTCTATCCCGAGTTCAGTAGCAGAGATCAGGAGCTTCCTTGGATTAGCAAGCTACTACCGGAGGTTTGTTCAGGACTTTTTTGGACTAGCAGAGCCGATGACTAGGCTGACCAGGAAGGACGTAGAATTCGTCTGGACTGAGGATTGTCAGTCAGCATTTGAGGAGCTGAAGAGAAGATTGACTACAGCTCCCATCTTGACACTACCATCAGGAGCAGGAGGATTTTATATTTACAGTGATGCATCCGGGAAGGGTTTGGTTTGTGTATTACAGTAGCACGGGAAGGTGATTGCCTACGCTTCCAGGCAATTACGCCCGCATGAGAAGAACTATCCTACCCATGATTTGGAGCTTACAGCAGTTATATTTTCTCTCAAGTTATGGAAATACTATTTATATGGAGAGAGATTAGAGATCTCCACAGACCATAAGAGCTTAAAGTATATGTTTACATAGAAAGAGCTCAACATGAGGCAGCAGCGATGGTTGGAGCTGATAAAAGACTTCGACATATCCTTGTAGTACCATCCAGGAAAGGCCAACGTAGTCGCGGATGCTTTGAGCAGATATCCCGTGGCTATGTGCTTGACTAGAGACAGATATTTATTGGCCAATCTCGACAGTTTGGGCATTGAGGTATTGATTTCGGGAGTCGCAGCACAGGTGTGGGGACTTCAGGTCCAGTCAGAGCTGATGGACCGAGTCAGAGCTGGACAGTTTGAGGATGAGTCTCTGAGGAGCATCAGAGCACAGGTTCAGGTTGGGCTGGCAGAGGACTTTATCATCGCAGATGACGGATCATTGCGATACGGTACCATGTTGTGCGTACCGAGAGGAGTTTTACGCGAGGAGATTATGTAGGAGGCGCATCGTTCCCAATACTCTATGTGTAACGCCTGCAACCGCTCGGAGCGTTACGCTGAGTCGGACTGAATGAATCAAATGCTGGTTACATTTGAAATGTCGGATTTTGGGAAGAAGGATTAATCGAGTTGGTTTCAATGTGCAGATGGCTAGCGGGTTCGATGGAAATCAGGTGTTCGTTCCGAACAGTACTGAATAGCTGAATGGAAGCGATAATGCCGTCTTCCTTAATCCGACCGGTCGGATGATTTGGAGAGCACGGCCTGCTCGCACGGTCATACCAGTTGAGTAGATCGCGCTTGCATCGGACCACGGGTTCAAGGGATTGGCCGTATCGGCAGGACAGGATGCCTAACGGATTCGAACATTGTGAGTGCGCTCTTTCCCTTCTCCTCTACTCCTTCATGCCTAATAATATGGAAAACACGTAAAGGCTTGAACACTTGGGCTGAAACATGGGGAAGTACTACACTGAGGCGTGCATAGAGTGTGCATCGTTGGCTTGGTAGGATTGTGGCTTGAATGGTTTAAGCGTTGGATAGTTGGATACGATAGCTGGATTATTCATTTGAGGCGATCGGTTGGATTACTTGGGATTATGCTTGGACGGTTGGAAATATACAAGTTGGATTGATACAATTGAGGCAATGGGAATAATGGGAATATCGGGATTCGGGCGAGCGAACGTGCATCCGTGCGCGTGTATCACAAGGATGCTTTGTCTTGCAAAGCAGGCAGTTGTGGTTCGAAACCGAACAACTGTATCGGCGAGGGCGTTGTGTCGTTTGATGGGGCATCATGCCACGAATGTGGCATTGTGCCATGGGTTTGCTTCGAGCATAGGTGTTGCACCAATTTGGATTGTGTTGAGAAGAGGCTTCGTGCCTATGAAATACTTGATATTTTGATGCCTCGGGCTATGTTTTGAGGTCGAGATTTGGGTTTTTGGAAGGACATGTTGGAAGAATGGTTATGGATGTGTTGGTTGGATTATTGATGGAACGAGTCTAGGATCGCTTGGTGGGGCGAGAATGTTCGATCCTCTCGTCATACCTACGTGTCTGCATAGTCACGGACAACCTGGGTGGCACATGGTTTGGTTTCCTCGAACGGGTGCTCCGGGGCACCGGGACCGTTCGGCCATGGAGGAGACAATTTGGGTAACGTATCTTGGGCGCGGTGCCAGCGGTTGGATGCGATTCAGGTGGGTTAGCTACTTAGCGCTGTTTCGAATAGAACCGCATTTGATCTGTCCGATCAACGTCCTTTATGGCCTTTGGCCAGTGACTTCATATAAGAATAGATGTTGGCTTGCTTTACTTTGGTTGGTTTGTGCATCGTATAGGCGCGGCCACCTTGCCTCGGCAAGAGTGTGCACTCGAGAGTGGGATATATAAACTTTGGTTGAGAATGGATATTGAGGCGAGACTGATGGTTCGATATGTTATCATGCAAGCGATGACATTGAGTTAGACGGGTCAGCTTTATATTAAACTGCTTGTCGTTTGGTTTGAGAATGAATGCTTGCATGCTTAAACTGCTTTACTGTTTTCCTTAACATGTCATCCCTATGCCATAAAATGAATCTAGGATTCAACTAGAAAGATCACCATATAACTGTTTGCATTCACTACTTTACTTAGTGTCGGCTTAGACGAGTGGGTTATCCCGCTCACCAGTACGGTTGTGTACTGACCCACGTTTGTGGGCAATATTTCAGGTACACAGACGTAGTGGCGCTGCTTGGATATACGGGATAAGATGTATGAACTGTAAGTACCTTTGTGGGCTAGAGAAAGAGCAAGAGTTATTTCATCGTCTCCGTGCCATCGCCTTTGTGGCATTGACTCGGGGTATCTCATTTGGACCCTATCGTGAGCTTCGCTGTGTATACTCTGATTGTGTGCTTGGTACACAATACTTGACTTCCGCTGCAACTTGGTTGTTTCAATGATAATATTTGGTGTTTGACAACATCGCCTTGTACGAGCGCAACTCCAGGCTCGTACGGCATCACGTCCCGATGAGAACGATAGTCCTGCGGGAGAGCTGTAAACGTGGTGATTCACGTTCAGCGGGGACTATTGAGCTTGCGGGAGATTGGGGCGTGACAAATTGGTATCAGAGCGCCTGGTTCATTTTCTCGGACTTGGTCCTTCGCTTCATCACAAACTCTAAATAGCTTCCGCGTGTCGTCTAGCTCTTGACTCTACTCGGTGCCGCATCGGATGTTTCATGCAATAAGTCTATTTATTGCTGGTTTTGGTTGTATATTATTTCTTGGTTGGGTTGCCTTGGTTGGTTTTTGTAGGATCGCTTAGTCTCGTTAGGCGTTGTTGCATTCGTGCAGCAAGTTGGTTGGCGTTGTTGCATTTGTGCAACAAGTGTGGGCTTTCGTTGGGTTGGCTTGGCTTATCATCTGGGAGTTTCTGATTGCCTCAATGGATCAGTTGGTTGGCTAACGAGATTTGGTTATGCGGCATGTTTTGAGTAGAAACATTCGAAGAGAATAGATCATTGCACGAGTTGCTCGTCAAGCGATTGTATTGGATAGAAGTTGGAAGTTTGGCTGTGGCGCATCGGTTAAGCATGTTTGAGTTTGGCTAGGGAATATATGGATAAGTTGGTATGAGTTGCTCGTACAACAAAAGTGTGAAACCGTTGGGTATTGGGTTGGACTATTTGGAAGACAATCATTGCACGATTGCTCGTGTTGAGAAGGTATCAGACGGATTGAGAAACAGTTGGATAATTCAAGCGTTGCCTGAGTTTTGTGTCAGACTCGAATTGGGAAAGGCATGATTATGCATAAGGGATGGTTCGAACGGATCTTGGATCTGTGAAGGAAATTATAATGCGAGTAGTGACTTGATTCGGAGTGGTATATGGGATACCACATTTTGAGCAAGGCATTGGAAACATTTTGGTTGGACATTCAATGGAAATTTCCTGAACGGACTCGTGAAACGAGAATACAAGCTGGTGGGTGAAAGTCGGTTGCGTTGGGAAGAATGAAAATGGAGCAAGCGAATATTGAGTTGAGCATATCGTGAACGGACTGGTGCAAATGGAAAGCATCGTTGGGCTTAAGAGATGGATCAAATCGGAACGAACATTTGAGTTACGCTTGAGCAAAGCGATGGGATTATCGGAATGATAGCGAGCACGGACTATGATTTTGGGCAACGCATTTGAGCTGTTGGTTGAGCAACGAAACACGAACTTGGCTTGGAGGGACAATGCGATTGATTCACACAAACTTGAAGGATTTTGGATATTGTTGCTCGAGAAGTTAAATCAGGTTTAGCGGAAATGAAATTTTGGGCAAGATGGTGCAACGATGATGGACGGATTCTCTGGAAAGACGTGGACGGATTGTGGCCACAACGGGAAGGCAAAGATATTGGCGGACAGACTTTGAAGATAGCTAAATGTGATAGCAACGTCGGAACAAATCACTGTGCTGCTCGAGTAAGTTGGAAGTGCAAGGTGGGACGTGGCAAATGGATAAGAATTTAAGCAAGTCTTGAGTTTCGAGAATCAATGGAATCGATGGTGCGAGAATCGAATATACAATTCGAAAATTTGATGGATTCAGGACAGAACGACGGATTGATGGAATAAGGTTTCAACGAGCGCGGTTCTCGGATTCGGAAACTTCGCTCGGATAAATGGTTGGATTTTGAGTCGAATTTGCAGATGAGATATAGCATAGTTTATAGTAACTGTCCATCGTGATGATTACAATTATCAAGCGTAGCTTCGGGACAGCTGACCCTAAGCGACCTTGCCCGCTGAATCGGATATGAATATGGTAGACCCATAGAACGACCCTTGAGGCGGCGTATTTGGGAATGCGTCGAGGGCAGATGTGAGCAATGAGATTTGGCTTATTGACTGAGTGTTGGATTTGAGAGATCCTTGGGATAGCCTTCAGCTGAAGATACAGCCGGAAGATCGAAGCAATGGTGGAAGTAGCCTAGTCAACTGATGAGATTCAGAGTCGCAGATTTTTATCGATGGCATCGCCTCTGACTCATCGTGCCCTAGAAGGGAATAGCATTCATATGAATTGACGACTGTGAAACTAGCTCGTGAAGTTAAAGCAGCGGCTCGTTCAGATCAAATCCTTGCGAATACTGGAAGGGACAGATTTGCCTCAGATTTACAAGATGTCTCGGAACTTAGTCTGGGAAGCGTGCTCATTCGGAAGGCGAAGGTGATATTCTATGCTTCGAGGCAGTGGAAGTAGCGCGAAGAACTATTTCATGCGCAACCTAAGAATTGTGGCGAGTGTGTCCACGTGGAAATCGTGGCGACACAAATCCCTTTGGCGTGGCGGCGAGATCTTCGTGGATCACACGAACCTCAATATAGATGTTCACCCTGTGAGATTTTGAGATGGCAGGAATGTGTTGGACTGAGCTGATCTAAGCAAGTTGATATTTGGGTAAGTCGCATAGCTGGGGTAGATCAGTTGTGAGAATCGTTCGGTGCACGAGATAATATTTGGAGATGTTGCTAGTACTGATTTCAGAAATAGTGGGATGAATTGAGCTGGAACACGAACTGATTGATTCGGTGGAAAATCTGCATAATTGAGTATAGTTCTCAAGTGAATGTGTTGGAATGGGAATCGTGATTTGGTCCAATTGGGAGCAAAGCAATATGGACGCCTCGAACATAAAGATACCCTTGTAACTTGTCCAAATTCGCTATCGCAAAGCTCGGCTGAAATGCATATATTTTAGGGACGCCTTAAATATGTGTACGATCCAAAACTAAGCGATACGAAGAATTCGTATTGAGCTGCAAGGAGGATGTGGAAATTTGGAACTTGTACGAGCGTTCAGCAGAACGAGATGTTGTGTCAGGAATAGTGAATATGAGAGTTGTATAGAGCAGATCTATGGAATTGGATTGTGGCATGCTAGTAAGGAATGAGTACCAGCACGGTTCGTGGACGAACCTGATTCTAAGTGGTATATTATGTAACGCCCGCAACCGCTCGGAGCGTTACGCTGAGTCGGACTGAATGAATCAAATGCTGGTTACATTTGAAATGTCGGATTTTGGGAAGAAGGATTAATCGAGTTGGTTTCAATGTGCAGATGGCTAGCGGGTTCGATGGAAATCAGGTGTTCGTTCCGAACAGTACTGAATAGCTGAATGGAAGCGATAATGCCGTCTTCCTTAATCCGATCGGTCGGATGATTTGGAGAGCACGGCCTGCTCGCACGGTCATACCAGTTGAGTAGATCGCGCTTGCATCGGACCACGGGTTCAAGGGATTGGCCGTATCGACAGGACAGGATGCCTAACGGATTCGAACATTGTGAGTGGGCTCTTTCCCTTCTCCTCTACTCCTTCATGCCTAATAATATGGAAAACACGTAAAGGCTTGAACAATTGGGCTGAAACATCGGGAAGCACTACACTGAGGCGTGCATAGAGTGTGCGTCGTTGGCTTGGTAGGATTGTGGCTTGAATGGTTTACGCGTTGGATAGTTGGATATGATAGCTGGATTATTCATTTGAGGCGATCGGTTGGATTACTTGGGATTATGCTTGGACGGTTGGAAATATACAAGTTGGATTGATACAATTGAGGCAATGGGAATAATGGGAATATCGGGATTCGGGCGAGCGAACGTGCATCCGTGCGCGTGTATCACAAGGATGCTTTGTCTTGCAAAGCAGGCAGTTGTGGTTCGAAACCGAACAACTGTATCGGCGAGGGCGTTGTGTCGTTTGATGGGGCATCGTGCCACGAATGTGGCATTATGCTATGGGTTTGCTTCGAGCATAGGTGTTGCACCAATTTGGATTGTGTTGAGAAGAGGCTTCGTGCCTATGAAACACTTGATATTTTGATGCCTCGGGCTATGTTTTGAGGTCGAGATTTGGGTTTTTGGAAGGACATGTTGGAAGAATGGTTATGGATGTGTTGGTTGGATTATTGATGGAACGAGTCTAGGATCGCTTGGTGGGGCAAGAATGTTCGATCCTCTCGTCATACCTACGTGTCTGCATAGTCACGGACAACCTGGGTGGCACAGGGTTTGGTTTCCTCGAACGGGTGCTCCGGGGCACTGGGACCGTTCGGCCATGGAGGAGACAATTTGGGTAACGCGTCTTGGGCGCGGTGCCAGCGGTTGGATGCGATTCAGGTGGGTTAGCTACTTAGCGCTGTTTCGAATAGAACCGCATTTGATCTGTCCGATCAACGTCCTTTATGGCCTTTGGCCAGTGACTACATATAAGAATATATGTTGGCTTGCTTTACTTTGGTTGGTTTGTGCATCGTATAGGCGCGGCCACCTTGCCTCGGCAAGAGTGTGCACTCGAGAGTGGGATATATAAACTTTGGTTGAGAATGGATATTGAGGCGAGACTGATGGTTCGATATGTTATCGTGCAAGCGATGACATTGAGTTAGACGGGTCGGCTTTATATTAAACTGCTTGTCGTTTGGTTTGAGAATGAATGCTTGCATGCTTAAACTGCTTTACTGTTTTCCTTAACATGTCATCCCTATGCCATGAAATGAATCTAGGATTCAACTAGAAAGATCACCATATAACTGTTTGCATTCACTACTTTACTTAGTGTCGGCTTAGACGAGTGG
Organism: Iris macrosiphon; assembly: GCA_036927795.1. Taxonomy (NCBI): domain Eukaryota; kingdom Viridiplantae; phylum Streptophyta; class Magnoliopsida; order Asparagales; family Iridaceae; genus Iris; species Iris macrosiphon. Next base: position 6,774 of record JAYESA010000132.1, on the reverse strand, counting down.
GTTATCCCGCTCACCAGTACGGTTGTGTACTGACCCACGTTTGTGGGCAATATTTCAGGTACACAGACGTAGTGGCGCTGCTTGGATATACGGGACAAGATGTATGAACTGTAAGTACCTTTGTGGGCTAGAGAAAGAGCAAGAGTTATTTCATCGTCTCCGTGCCATCGCCTTTGTGGCATTGACTCGGGGCATCTCATTTGGACCCTATCGTGAGCTTCGCTGTGTATACTCTGATTGTGTGCTTGGTACACAATACTTGACTTCCGCTGCAACTTGGTTGTTTCAATGATAATATTTGGTGTTTGACAACATCGCCTTGTACGAGCGCAACTCTAGGCTCGTACGGCATCACGTCCCGATGAGAACGATAGTCCTGCGGGAGAGCTGTAAACGTGGTGATTCACGTTCAGCGGGGACTATTGAGCTTGCGGGAGATTGGGGCGTGACACTATGTATCCCGGTGCCAACAAGATATATAGAGACATGAGAGAGCATATATGGTTGTATGGCATAAAGCGCGAGGTAGCTAGCTTCGTGTCCAGATGCTTAGTTTGCCAGCAGGTCAAGGCGGAGAGACAGAGAGCAGGAGGATTGCTTCAGCCTTTTCCCATTCAGAAGTAGAAATGGTAGCATATGACATAGAGTATTGTTGTTCATTAGATGATGTACTTATTTTGTTTCTCTTATATTTCGAAAGATATGAAGTAGCAAGTCCTGATCCGTGCTCCTGCAAATAGCCATGATCGTCTACACCTGGAAAGGGACCAGGTCCTCAGAGGGACGTAACAAGATACATAGAGGCATGCCAATAAAGTACTAAAAAATAAACATCCAATGGGTCGCCTAACCATCTATGTGAATGCATTTTGAGAACAACTTTCCAACACGTGGGCTATGTGGCTAAAATAAGATTGGCATGATTCTCTCAGAGAATCAGGGGCCTACAAAGCATGTCATCTATTGAACGCCAAAGGCCGTCAGGTAATATATAGGGGTCATCATGACCGCGCATCTCCGACGGAGCGTACGGGTTACACAAAAAAAGTGCAAAGGAGCCCAAACGCTTTACTTGTTGTCCTCCCCACCCCATGCTCTAAGCATGTCATATCCATGACCCGATGATACCTCTAATAACTGTCAAGTCTTCTAACATGCAAATTCTATCAACAGCTATTCCTTATCGCATATCCCATACGTACTGATGATCAGTCAATATGTAAGTTTGTAATCTATATGAGACTCACAACTCGTGTAAGAAATGTGTCACAGCTAAATAAAATATAAGAATGTCTCATGATCTTGTGGTGGTCTCATAAAACTATGTCAACATGCATAATATATAATAAAGGTAAAATACGACGCCATCGTCGTTGCACCCAAGTTATCCTTGGACGCGCAGTTTATATAGCAGTTAAAATATATGAACTAAATGACAAAAATAAAATACATACACCATATGGAATATAAATCACAGTACAATGGCAAGATATACTTGCCTGGCAAGAAAGCTGCATAGTATAAGCATCCAGATGTCAAGTACAGAGGATCGAAAACTATGGCCTTCGAATGAACGTCTTCGGATGCTGAAATAAATATCACCAACATTCCCAGAATAAGCGAGATAGCTAGAAAATACTATCCTTTCTTCCAAATTGGACACAGGGGCAAAACGGTAATTTCGGATTAAAGTGGGTCCACATGTAGGCTATTTTGCACCGAAAAGTATGCCAGAGGTAAAGGTCTCTAAATAGATTCCGGTGAGCCGATCACAAATTTGTCCTAAAAGTCAACCGTGGGGCCCAAAATAGGCGGCTTGGTCAACTGTCTCATAATCGCGTAAAACTTGGGTCACAAGACCAGCGTGATACCACGAATCCAATGGCGCAAGTTTCGTCGCATTCCAATGAGCGTACACAAAATGGTGTGATATTTTGCAAAAGTCGCGATACAGAGATTTTTTACGGATACATATTGATTCCGACGCGCACACACGTCCGAATCCGCTTTCGCGAAAGCCCACACGTCAGGATATACCATACGCGCCTTTCGGTGCAATTGGTACATGACGAGGCAGTCCCGTTTGGCGGGGCGCACTCCGTATCAAAAATTTAAGTTTTAATAAATCACGTTTTTGGTCGTTTTGGAGGTTGAATAATTTAACACATATAACAAATTAATAAAAATTAAAGAACAAAAATATTCTCGGTTATATGGAGAAGAAAAATCCTTCAATTAGCTTTTGAATATATTGAACAGGTTGGCGGCAAATTGGGTGTGAACAAGGGGGTTTTGGTTGAAGTTTCTGGACTATTTTTGGTCAGTTTTTTGGTCATTTTTTGGTCGATTTTTTTACCAATCCGGGACACAAAAACTTGTCCCGCTTGAATAAAATCCTAGAGGGTTAGGTTGTGAATGTACACGGATAAACCGCTCGAGAAAAGGACGAGAGATGAAGGAGATACGGTACCTTGAAGATGAGGCAAAATTGTACGTACACGCGCGTGCGTACGCGGGCGGACGGCGATCGCCGGCGGTGGCTGCGGCTGCGGTGACGCGGGCGTCTGGGGCGGCGGCGGTCGGAGGGTCAAGGTCTAGGGTTAGGGTTAGGGTTTGGGTTTTACGTATGGGCATATATATGTATATATAAATGTATATCGAGAGAGAGGGAGAGAGAGAGAGAGAGGGAGAGATATGGGGAGGGGTTCTGGTTCCTGCGGGGGGGGGGGGGGGTCTTTTTCTACTGGGTAGTTTAAGATTAGGGGTAGGTTTAGGTTATTAAGTAGTTTAAGTGTTTAGGGTTTAGGTGATAAGGATTAGTATCTTTTTCTTTTCTTTTCTTTTCTCTTTTGTTTTAATTTATTATTATTATTATTATTATTATTATTATTATTATTATTATTATTATTATTATTATTATTATTATTATTATTATTATTATTATTATTATTATTATTATTATTACCAATATTATTATTATTATCATTATTATTATTATTATTATTATTATTACTACTACTATTATTACTATTATCAATATTATTATTATTGCTATTATTATTATTATTATTACTATTATAATTATTATCAATATTATTAATATATCTATTATTATTATTATTATTATCATATATTTATTTATATACTCACATATATAAATGAGGTAAAATTCAAAAATAATATTTGTACACAAAATATATTTTAGAAAATTTACTTTGTAAGGTTTTAATAAAATACTGCACTCAAAATATTTTATAATTAATAATTAGATATTTATCTAGTTATAATAAATCAAATAATTATATTATCTAATTAACTAAGTAAATAATTAAATAGTTATCAACAAAATATGTAAATAGTAAATAATATAAAATCTTACAAAAGGGAATGTACCTAATTTGGCACGGGAAATTTTGGGCTACTAATTGTAGAAAACTTAAAATTAAAAAATAACCACAATTAAATTATATATATAATATCTAAATATTTAATAATTAATCTATGGTCGTTACACTAATGTCATACTTACACCAAGGGGTTGAATTTATGTGCCACAAAAATATCCTACAAGTAGTGTCTCTTGTGTAGGCTACTTTCTATGAAGGGAGATACAGATTTTGGGGCCATCCTATACTATTAATGACCAAACCATGGTGAAGTATCCTAATAAAATTATTAGGTTTTAATTATTTTGAAAATAATCTAAAACAAATACAAGAAATACAAAATACACATAAATACCTATTTTTGGGTGAGGGGGTTTACAATTTACCCAACTTAAAAGAATTTCTTCCTCAAAATTAAAAATAAGGCATAATTTGCTAAATCCTTCACATTCATATATAAGACAAGTCTATCGCAATCTCTTCCAAAAATTTAAATAACCAAATCTATTCAAATCCATCGCACTAACTTCAAAATTAGATTAACCACAGTTTAATTCAAAATTCAACCTATTGTAATATCTTCTCAATTTTTAAATAATCAACATCCAATTCTAATTCAAATCTATATGACATCCCACGTCAAAATTTACATCGCAGTTTTCAACTATCATAATCTCCTCTAAACTTTGAACAATAAACAATTCTAATCAAATCTTATTCCTATTCTCAACTTAAGAATTTTGTACTCTTCAAATTTTAAATTTAATTTACATCCTCAATATTTTAAATAGGTGATCCAACAATCAAAATTCAACTTTTAATTCAAATCATCAAATTGTAAAATTTTAAATCTAATTCACTAATTGTTCAAGTCTAAGATTCTATATTTATCCTCAAAATTTAAATCGTTGATTCAACTTTCAATATTCAAAATTTAAATCAAGTGCTCAAAGTATAAATATTTTGTCCTCAATATCAAGATTTTAAAATTTATTAAATCCTCATCATCTTAATTATTCTTCTAAAAATTCCAAAATTAATACTTAAATCTCTTAACCTAATCTTACTTGATCACAATCTAAAAATATTTTACCTCAAGTTGACAATTAAATTTCTACCCAACTTAGAATTTATCCATCTATCACATAAGGCTTATACATTTAAAAAAAACTTCCTCAAATTATTTAATCTTGTTATTCAATCCTCAAAAATTTTAACACACAAAATATTTCACATGTGATGTGTCCTTAATTACGAAAGATAGTCACCAAGTAATGTGATTGGCCAATGGGGTATATCTATTATTCTCCGTGTATCAAACTTATACTAAGCACGAACGTTCGTCCTTCCGAAATAGGAAAAGACAGAAAACAACAATAAAGAATTCAAGGAGGAGATGATAGAATACAAGTATGGGGATCAAGGCGATTAAAGAATTCAAAAGAGAGTTATCAAGGCAGTTGTGGATTGAAATCTTATTTTTGGTAAATTTCTATTCGCATGTTCATATCAGAATAGTTATGTACCTTGACATGATATGCTCTGACCTGTCTAGAGGGCAAGTATATTCGTCTAACAAGCTGAGTCAACTGTATCTCAATCCACGTAAAGTAGTTATGCGAAGAGTGAACCAAGCGCACTAAGGTTAGCTAGACCATAATACACTGATTCTGATTTAGACAATGTATTAGTGTGGGCCCCCAATAATACATATGTCATGAACAAGCTCGATAAAAGAGTAAGCTTACAAAACTAGGCTATAATAGCAGCATAGGTCGAGGTAGTTCATAAAATATAAGTACGCTGGATTATGATGAAAGAAGGTACAAAATAATACAAGTTCACAAAGAAGAAAAGACTTGTCCGGTGTTGTGCCTCTACAGTTGCCATAATAACTCCTTGTCTAAGTCTCTAGTCGACCAAATGAAGTATGGGCCTCTAAGTTCTACAGTCTGTATAAACACTATCTTCTTATGCAAGTCTATAGTTGGTGTCATTCAATTACACTTCATTAATAGGTCTAAAGGACTATGTGCTACTAGGTTGTGAGGCATACTACCAAACTTACAAAAATTAACTAATATTGTAACTGCCTTAAGGGGATTCTATAAAATAACCTTATCCTTGTAAATAAAGTAGAAACTCTTATTGGGATATACGAAGAAAAGATCTTGGTACTTATTAGGGTATCCTATTGCATTATATAGGTAATGGTCATCTTAAGTCTTAATTATAGTGTTTATAGAACAAGGTGTTAACTTTAAGAATAGAAAAGTTACTGGCCCTTAAGTAAAATAGGATATAACCTGTATTGAGATATGGGAATAAATTACTTGATTTAAAACTAAAGGATAATCATAAAATCATAATCTAAATGAGCAACTCAAACTATCAAGTTATAACTACTAAGCACATAATTTCAAAATTCAAGATTAACAACTATAATCCTAGCAAACTATATATCCTTAACATAAATGAAATCACTTGGCCTACAATCAGAAGGGTTAGGTGGCACGAATGGAAGGATGAAAGAAGATTTTAGTCGTCGCACAATTAGCGAGCGTTAAGGTTTTGGAGGAACAAGATATAAAATTAAATAGGGAGACTCTTGATAATATCATGGTTTCCTAAGGAAATGTGGTATGCTAATCTCTATGTTCGAGGTATGATCAAGAAAAATATTATATTCATTCTTCTTAGCTTCCTAAGGTACTGTTCTGCTAATATCAAGACAAGAAAATAAATTTATAGTTCTTTAATACTATCTCACTATGAAAGTTAGGTTTAGTCCTAATATTCAACATTGGATTTCTATTGGTTCCTCAATACTAGGGTCAAACAATATGGTCAATTTCTAACTAACCCTAGTAGTGTCTATACAACTCTCAAGTCCTTCATAAATGTATCAAGGGATAGTGGTTAATTAATCTACAGGTAAGGGATGATAGGGTTCAATAGGTATTCTAAACTTAGTGGTGTGTCAATATTCTAGTTGTATTCTTCGTAGGAATGTTACCCTAATTATCATCCTAACAACAAGAATTACTATATTCTAAGAGAAAGCCATACTCAAGGAACTATTAGGGAAGTACATGAATCAAGCAGGATGCAATTATTTAAATAGAATGGATTGGATGCAAGGTGAGTCATAGTCAAATGTGGATGAGATCATATACTCTAATACTATTTGTAGGCTTGCTCGGTATTGTAACGTAACCAAGACAATATACTCTTGACCTACATAGGTCACCACTAAAAATATGGCATGCCCCAGACCCAAAATATATTGGACTAGAAATACGTAAGCATACCAGCCGTATGTATATGGCAACTCCAATATATGAAAACCATAACACATACGTACGTTGTATTATGAACAATAATTCAC